>JAJMAS010000201.1:0-14950 GCA_030565065.1 Pichia cephalocereana | reverse complement strand
TACGCCCTGACATAATTCCCTTTCCGGAATAGGAAGGCGTGAAGAAGTTTTAAATTTATAGTTTTCAATCTGAGGTATATTATATACGTGTGGAACACTATTCTTTCAAGTGATTGTTAGTATAATAACCATTAGATTAGAAGTGAAGAATGGATTTTGAACAACTATCAAGTGTTCGTAAAATTTTCTTAGAAAGTAATTTACTTCTGACTGAACGACATTTAATCAATTCAGCAAAATGGTCAAGTGAAGCCTTAAATGGAATGATCCAATTAACTAGAGAACAACAATACGCTGAATTTCAAATGATGAAACGTTCTAATAATTTTAAGTCATCCAATGCTCCTAACTCTTTATCTTCACCATTATTATCATCTGCATCATTTGAACCTTCCGCTACTGCAAGTTATGCAATAGGTAGTACAGGATTCGAAAGTACTAGTACAAACGCCAACAGTAGTACACATAATTTCACAGCAACAAACAAAATACTTGGATCTACAACGACTGGTCAAGGATCAACAAATAGTCTCAATTTCTTACCCTCTGCATTCACTAGTGGTAGTTTAACTGGTGAATTAGACGGTCAACAGGATTACAATAATTTAAGTGGTGTTAAAACCGAAAATGAAGAATTCAATCAATTTATAGAAAGAGATATTATTTCATTAGCTGATTCTTATTTCAATTGTAAAGAATACAATAGATGTGCAGATGTTTTGAAAAATTGTAAAAGTTATAGAGCTTTATTCTTACGACTATATTCCCTATTTTTGAGTGGTGAAAAAAAGAGAACTCTTGAAAACGGAACAGTATTAGGTCAAAATGACCGTAATTCTCAAAATCCAAACCTGACTACTATAATAAAAGAGCTTGAAGAATATAAAACTTCAAATAATATATCCAATTTAAATGATCCATTTCTACTTTATTTACAAGGTATTATTTTCCTTAAATCTAAGAAAATGTCACATGCTCAAGAAATGTTTTATCAATCATTATCTTTATACCCTATTAATTGGAGTTGTTGGAAGGAGCTAATTGCAAGTTTATCTACATTCAGTGAAGCATTGAGAATGATAAATAGAATACGTAAAAATACAAAATTCACAGATCGAAAAGAATACTATTTGATGTTTCTGTTTTTCAAAATTACAGTTTATCAAGAATTTTATCAAATATCTAATGAAGTTTTATCCAATTTAAATGATTTATGTGAAATTTTTCCAAATTTTAGTTTCTTGAAAACTCAAAAAGCTTTAATATCGTATAATGAGTTAGATTATGCAACGGCAGAGAATATATTTGATGATATTTTGAAATCAGATCCAATGAGGTTGGATGAAATGGATATTTATTCAAATATTCTTTATGTTATGGAAAATAGATCAAAACTATCATATCTAGCTCATTACGCACACGAAGTTGATCCATTACGTCCAGAGACTTGTTGTATAATTGCCAACTACCATTCAATAAAATTTGATCATCAAAAGGCAATTATGTATTATAAAAGAGCATTATCATTAAGTCAAGATTGTCTCAGTGCTTGGACTTTAATGGGCCATGAATTTGTTGAATTGAAAAATTCAAATGCTGCAATAGAAAGTTATAGAAGAGCAGTTGATACAAATAATAAAGATTTCAGAGCATGGTATGGTTTAGGACAAGCATATGAAGTGTTAGATATGCATTTATATTCATTATATTATTATCAAAGAGCATGCTCATTAAAGCCTATGGATAAGAGAATGTGGCAAGCTATAGGAAACTGCTGTGAGAAATTAGAAGATTACGAAGATTCAATTAAATCATATAAGAAGGCATTATCAGTTTCAATTGATTCAGATCCTGCAATATTATGTAAATTGGGACATCTCTATTCTCATATTGATGATACTAAAAATGCTAAACTTTATATGAAGATATGTTTAGATCAGGAGCTTAATGGAGAAATTACAGATGATACAACAAAGGCAAGATTATGGTTAGCTCAACATGAGATGTTAAATTCTAACTGGCAATTGGCTTATAATTATGCAGTTGATTTAACCCAGGGAACCTCTCAAGAGATTGAGGAAGCTCGTGCCATTGCTAGAGAAGCTCGAATGAAACTAAACACATCTACCAGTTCTAAAAAGGCATTTTTATAATAACTATGATTTGTAAAACTATACGATTATTTATAAGATAAGATAACAGCATCGATAAATCTATAAAACCACCAAGAAAGGAGTCGAAAGTAGAAATTCATGAATTGCGAAAATAGATTTACGTAAAATTTATTTTTGTTTTCTACATGATTATGAATGTCTATAGTAGAAGTTCTTTCTAATTCTTTCATTAACATACATTTATACTAATAATAGACAATAAACTAGTATTGGTTTTAAAGAAAAGGAAAAAAACATGCCTCCTAAACCTAGTCGGCCACCAAAAAGACCGGCGATACCACCACCTCCTCCTAATGGTGCATCATCTAATAATAATTCAAACAAAACATCAATTACACCTGGTGAACCATTGAAAAAAAAGGCCAAAATACTTCCCCCACCGCCTCCACCACCAAGACCATCACAGAAATCTACACCAAAGCCAAACGGTGCAACAACGATATCAAATGTATCCTCAAATAAACCAATTTCCCAAACTGCTCCACCACCTCCACGTCCAGCACCACCTAAAACACAAGTGGAAAGCATCTACAAACCTCAAGGTAATAATATCGATATAGAAACGTTAAAGGAAAGAACTGCAAAGTGGAAAAAACTCCAAAAACAAAGATTCACAGAGAAAAAAGTTCAAAAAGGTACTTATGTTCATAATGTTAAGTTTGAGATGCCACCTGAACATATAAGAAAAATCATGACTTCACAAGGTGATTTATCATCAAGATCATTTAATAATGAAAAACGTGCAATTTTAGGTGCTCTTAAATATCTACCTCATGCATTACTAAAGTTACTTGAAAATATACCTCAACCATGGGAATCTGAGAAAACTGTCAAGGTTTTATATCATACAGGTGGTGCAATATCATTTGTTAATGAAATTCCAAGAGTTATCGAACCAGTTTATAAAGCTCAATGGTCAACTGCATGGATTCAAATGAGAAAAGAGAAACGTGATCGTAAAAATTTTAGAAGAATGAAATTTCCACCATTTGATGATGAAGAACCATTTATGAATTTTTCTGATCAAATACCTTCAATTGATTCAATACAGCCGATACGAATGGAATTAGATCCAGTGGAAGATGAAGCGGTGTATGATTGGTTATACGATGAGAAACCTCTTATTGATGATTTAGATTTTGTCAATGGTGAATCTTATAGAAAATATAACTTGAATATTAATACAATGGCAAATTTACAAAGATTAGCAACACCATTAATACACGATGAACAATTGGATCCAAATTATTTTTATTTATTTGATAAAGAATCTTTGTTTACTGCAAAGGCATTAAATATCGCTTTACCAGGAGGTCCAAAATTTGAACCATTGTATAAAACTGGAAATCCAGAAGAGGAAGATTTCAATGAGTTCAACTCCTTGGATAGAATTATATTTAGAAATCCAATAAAATCAGAATATAAAGTTGCATTTCCCTATTTATTCAATTCATTAGTCAGATCAATTTCTCTTCCAACATACCATCATCCAACTGTATTGTTTACTAAAACTGAAGATCCAGAAATGCCTGTGTTCCATTTTGACTCAGATTACAATCAAATACGTCCTAAAATAGGAACCACAAATATTTACGAATTAGAAGATTTTGATCAAGAAACTGGCGAATTGATAAATGATTATGGAATAGTTGATGATATTTCGTTTGATTTACCAGAAGATTTTGCACCATTTTTAGAAGATGAAGATTTCGAGCCTAATAAAAATACATACAGCTCTTTGGAACTTTATTGGTCTGCTAACCCATTTAATTCCAGTACAGGTGAAATGAAGAGAGCCCAAGATGTTTCTTTAGTTAAAAAATGGTACTCAAGTCGTCCTTCCTCTGATGAGCGTGTTAAAGTTAAGATTTCTCATCAAAAACTTTTAAAACACGATGTCCTGAATGAATTAAAAAAGGAAAAACTCTCATCAAATGAATCAACTCCTAAACTACTAAAAGCATTGAAAAATACAAAATTTTTTCAAGAAACTTCATTGGACTGGATTGAAGCTGGTATTCAAGTTTGTAAGCAAGGCCATAATATGCTCAATTTATTAATACATAAAAGAGGTTTAACTTATTTGCATTTAGATTATAATTTTAACTTAAAACCAACAAAAACATTATCTACAAAGGAACGTAAAAAATCTAGATTTGGTAATGCATTCCATCTTATCAGGGAGATTTTGAGAATGATTAAAATGATTGTGGATGCACATATTCAGTTCAGATTAGGAAATATTGATGCATATCAATTAGCAGATGGTTTATACTATGCAATGAATCATATGGGTCAACTTACTGGTATATACAGATACAAATATAAGGTTATGCATCAAATCAGAGCAATCAAAGATTTAAAACATGTTGTTTATAGCAGATTCAATAAAATTATCGGAAAAGGTCCTGGATGTGGATTTTGGCAACCTGCATGGAGAGTTTGGATTTTTTTCATGAGAGGTATTATTCCTATTTTAGAGAGATGGTTAGGAAATCTTTTGTCTCGTCAATTTGAAGGCAGACAGTCTAAAGAAGTTACAAAGACAATCACTAAACAAAGAGTCGATTCATATTATGATTTAGAATTAAGAGCAGCTGTTATGAAGGATATTCTTGATATGATACCGGAGGGTATGAAACAGAACAAATCTAAGACAATTTTACAACATTTGAGTGAAGCATGGAGATGTTGGAAGGCTAATATTCCTTGGAATGTCCCAGGATTACCTTTACCAATAGTCAATATTATTGAAAGGTATATCAAGGCTAAGGCTGATGGGTGGATTTCTGTTGCTCATTACAATAGAGAAAGAATTCAAAAGGGTAAATCAATTGAAAAAACAGTTGTAAAGAAGAATTTGGGTAGATTAACACGTTTGTGGATCAAAAATGAACAAGATAGACAATTAGAATACCAAAAAGAAGGTTCTTTTGTATCTCCTGAAGAAGGTGTGGAAATTTATATGAATATGGTCAACTGGCTTGAAAGTAGAAATTTTGTTCCAATTCCATTCCCTCCTATTAATTATAAACATGATAGTAAGATTTTAATCTTAGCATTGGAAAATTTAAAAGAAGTTTATCAAGGTAATAGCAGATTAAACTCTCAAGAAAGACAAGAATTATCTATTATTGAACAAGCATATGATAATCCACATGAATTCTTGGCAAATATTAAAAGAACTATTTTAACTCAAAGAAACTTCAAGGAAGTGAAAGTTGAAATGGCAGACAATTTTAGTAGTATTACTCCTGTTTATGATATTGAACCACTTGAAAAAATTGTTGATGCTTATCTCGATCAATATTTATGGTATGAAGCTGAGAAAAGAGGATTGTTTCCTAATTGGGTCAAACCAAATGATGCAGAAATCCCACCGTTACTTACTTATAAATGGTGTCAAGGTATTAATAATTTAAATGATGTTTGGAATGTTTCTGAAGGTCAATCGAATGTCGTTTTTCAAACTACACTTGATAAATTAGGTGAAAAGATAGATTTTACATTACTTAATCAATTGTTAAGATTAGTTGTTGATCCAAATATTGCTGACTATATAACATCTAAGAATAACGTTAGTATCAACTATAAAGATATGAGTCACATTAATCAATTTGGTATTATCAAAGGATTACAATTTGCATCTTTTATATACCAATATTATGCATTAGCTACAGATTTAATGATATTAGGAATTGATAGGGCAACTGATATTGCAGGACCACCAGATAATCCTAACGAGTTTTTGGAATTTGAAAGTTTGGAGAAACAAGATTCTCATCCAATCAAACTGTACATGAGGTATATTGATAAAATCACCATTTTTTTCAGATTTAACAAAGAACATTCAGATGAGTTGATTGAGGATTATTTATCAGAAAATCCAGATCCTAACTTTGAACAAATCGTTGGTTATAATAATAGAAGATGCTGGCCAAGAGATTCAAGAATGAAGTTAACGAGGCACGATGTTCACTTAGGTCGTTCTACATTTTGGGAAGTTTCTGGTCGTTTACCAAGGTCAATTATTGATTTGAAATGGGAGAATACTTTAGCATCAGTTTATTCCAAGGATAATCCTAATTTATTGTTCACAATGTGTGGTTTTGAAATCAGAATTTTACCAAATATAAGAGCAAAGGAAAGTAAACCATCAAAAGAAGGTGTTTGGGATCTTATTGAAGAAAACACAAGAGAGATTACTGCTAAAGCATATTTACAAGTTACTCAAGAAGACATCGAAAAGTTTCAAAATGTAATTAGAAGAATCTTATTATCTGCTGGTTCAAGTCCGTTTACCAAAATTGCAAGTAAATGGAACACTGCTATTTTGTCATTATTTGTTTATTATCGTGAAGCAATCGTTGCAACTGAACCACTTTTAGATATTATTGTCAAGTCTGAAACTAAAATTCAAAATAAAGTTAAGTTAGGCTTGAACTCTAAAATGCCGACTCGTTTTCCTCCTGCTGTTTTTTACACACCTAAAGAGCTTGGTGGTTTAGGAATGCTTAGTGCATCTCATATTCTTATTCCATCATCTGATCTTAGATGGTCTCGTCAAACTGAAACTGGTATAACACATTTCCGTTCTGGTATGACTCATGATGATGAAAGATTGATCCCTACAATTTATAGATATATTACCACATGGGAAAATGAATTTTTGGATTCTCAAAGAGTTTGGTCAGAATTTTCAAGTAAAAGAAGTGAAGCTGAACAAATGAAGAAAAGATTAACATTTGAAGATTTAGAAGATTGTTGGGATAGAGGTTTACCAAGAGTTAGTACCTTGTTTCAAAAAGATAGGCAAACTCTTGCAGTTGATAAAGGATACCGTATTCGTAAAGAATTTAAAGCATATTCAATTATCAGAAACAATCCATTTTGGTGGTTATCAGATAGACATGATGGTAGATTATGGAATCTTAGTGCATATCGTACTGATGTTATTCAAGCTCTTGGTGGTATTGAAACAATTCTAGAGCACACACTTTTTAAAGGTACTGGGTTTGAATCATGGGAAGGTTTGTTTTGGGAAAAGGCATCTGGTTTTGAAGATACCTTAAAGTTTAAAAAATTGACAAATGCCCAACGTTCTGGTTTATCACAAATTCCAAATAGAAGATTTACATTATGGTGGTCTCCTACAATCAATAGAGCTAATGTGTATGTTGGTTTCTTAGTTCAATTAGATTTAACTGGTATATTTTTACATGGTAAAATTCCTACTTTGAAAATTTCATTTATTCAAATTTTCAGAGCCCATTTATGGCAAAAGATTCATGAAAGTATGGTTGTTGATTTATGTCAAGTTTTTGATAGTCATCTAGAAGAATTGTTAATTGACACTGTCCAAAAATTACCAATTCATCCTCGTAAATCATATAAAATGAATTCTTCTACTGCTGATATTTTATTAACTGGTGTTACTCAATGGAATTGCTCTAAACCTTCATTACTTTTTGATTCTGATAATCAAAGCACTACAATTAAGAGTGATCAATTTTGGATTGATGTTCAAGTTAGATATGGTGATTATGATTCTCATGATATTTCACGTTATGCAAGAGCTAAGTTTTTAGACTATACCACTGATACAAGTAGTGTTTATCCTTCTTCCACTGGTCTTTTAATTGCAGTTGATTTGGCATACAATATGTATGATGCTTATGGTAATTGGTTTCCAGGATTGAAAGAATTAGTTCAAAAGGCAATGAAAACTATTATGAAGGCAAATCCAGCAATGTATGTTTTGAGAGAAAGAATTAGAAAAGGTTTACAATTATACCAAGCACAACCTCAAGAAACATTTTTAAGTTCTAGTAATTATGCCGAACTTTTCAATAATGAAAATAAATTAATTGTTGATGATACTAATGTGTATCGTGTTGTAACCCATAGAACAAGTGAAGGTAATTCTGCAATTAAAGTTTTGAATGGTGCGTTGTTTATGATTAATCCAAGAACTGGTCAATTATTTTTGAAGGTTATGCATAGTTCTATCTTCCAAGGTCAAAAACATAGAAGTAAAATATCTAAATGGAAATCTGCTGAAGAAGTTGCTGCATTGGTTAGATCATTACCCAGTGAAGAACAACCTAAACAAGTTATTATTACAACCAAAGGTATTTTAGATCCATTAGAAGTTCATATGCTTGATTTCCCTAATATATCATTAAGACCAACGGAACTTAATATGCCATTTGATGCAGCACTCAAGATTGAAAAATTGAGTAATTTAGTTAGTACAGCAAAAGAACCACAAATGGTTTTATTCAATATCTATGATGATTGGATTGAAAGTTGTTCATCATTCACCGCATTCAATAGATTGATAGTTTTAATGAGAGCTTTACAAGTTAATGATGTTAAAACCAAGATGATTTTAAAACCAAATAGTTCAATAGTCACAAAAGAACATCATTTATGGCCAACTTTAACAATGGAACAATGGAGAGATGTTGAATCTCAATTAGCAGATTTAATTTTAAGTGATTATTCAGAGAAAAATAGCGTCAATATTGACTCTTTAACTGATAATGAAATTAGAGATATTATATTGGGACAAAAACTTAATGCTCCATCAGTTCAAAATCAAAAGATTATGGAAATCGAAGGTAACAAGGTGGTTAATCTTAACAATGAAGAAAATAAGATGGATGAGGATGAAGAAGAAGGACAAAAAATATCAACAAAAACCAAGACTGTTAATGTTCATGGTGAAGAAATTATTACAGTTACTACAAATTCAGCAGGCCAAGAGAAATTTGAAGGTAAATCAAGTTGGAGAAAAAGAGCTATTTTGGTTAGTATGTTGGAATTACAAAAGAGTAAAGTGTTTGTTACATCTGGTAACTTTGCAGATGAAGAAAGTAATGCATTTGTTTTACCAAAGAATATCTTGTCAACCTTTTTATCATGTTGTGATACTAGGGTGCAAGTTGGTGGTTACATTTATGGTAAATCTCCAGCAGATAATAATCAAGTTAAAGAAATTAGATGTATTGTTATTGTACCTCAACTTGGTGAACATAATCAAGTTAATTTCCCTGATTCTCCAGCCGATAGTAAATATTTAGAAGGTTTAGAACCATTGGGATGGATTCATACAATTCCTTCAGGTAAAGAAACAGATATTGATGGATGTTATGAAATTATTAATCATGCAAGAATGAAAAACGATTATGAATGGACTAATCAAGCATCAGTTATATCTGTTGCAATTGCAAGTGGTAATGTTACTATTACTAGTAATCGTATTACAAACAATGGTCTTAGATGGGGTGTTAAATATGCTAAATATTTGGGTCAAGCTGATAGATTAATTCATTATTCTGATGATTATAGAGTGAGTACACCATTGATATTGACAGAAAAGTTTAAGGGATTTGCTATTGTGCCTGAAGCTGATATTTGGAATTACACTTTCATGCCAAATTTATGGAATAAAGATTTTGATTACAGCTTGAAGATTGATCAGCCATTACCATTTTTCCATGAATTACATCGTCCAATTCATTTTGATGCATTTAATAATTTAGAAAAAAGTAGAGTAGGTGATGATGAAGATGATGGTCGTATGGAAGTAGAAGCAGACCAGGAAGATGTTCTTATGTAAAATATGTAAAATAAATTATGACTATTTAATAGTAGCTAAATTTTTGATTTTCAATATTCATCAAACAATTAGATTTAATCACATTAAACTAAAAATTTCAAGCTATACAATTTATTTACACTACATTAAAATTTATTTCATATCTTTCAACTCGTATTCTTCATTACTTTTGGTACTAGAAGGGTTGGTATGAGGTGCAGTTCTACCTCTTGGAGCATCTTCCTCAACCAGTAATTCTCTTAATTTTCCCTTTACCACAGTTTTTGTTTGTGAAACCATAGCGTTACCCACGGATATCATTGGTCCTAACATTTGAACATTATATGCAACATATAAACCAGTTATTGTAAATATTGCAAGAATAAATAAAATTGGGTTACGAACAACTATCATCAATTCATTCCATCCTAAAACCAATAATAAAACATACATGAAAGTTGGAATGCTAGTTCTATTTGCAACCATTGAACGTTTCGCATCCAAATAAATAGCATCAGATTCCTTTTTGAATCTTTGATTTATTTTGGCTTCCTGTTTTGTAGTTAATAATGAGGCAAATCTATTTTTCTTCTTTTCGTCATAAGATTGTTCATTATCTGATAGATCTGTGGATTCATAGCCTCCATAATAATCAGCATCATCGTCATTTTCATCACTCACAGAATCATGGATAGAGTATACAGGTTTTTGAATTAATTTACCATTTGATAACTTCATTGCACTAAATATTGGAAGTGTCTTTTTAGCTGTTTCTACTGCATTATTAAATTGAGAATCTATTTGATTGAAGTCTTTCCATATTAAGGGTAACCCCTTCACATCGTATTTAAATTTATCTTCAAATACAGTTCTTAAAACTCTTGAAACTGTTTCTTCATTAACATAGTTATGCACAATGTTATCAAACTTATTCCAGAAACTTTTCATCAATCTTAGATGTAATAATTCATTCAGGTTTTCACTAAGTCCAATTTTAAAGTCATAACTTCCATTTATTAAATATGGTTTCAACAGTTTTGATGTTAATGACTCGAATTTTGAGTGAATGTTATCCCACGATGAAGTAGTTGGTTGAGATAATTCTTCAACCACGTATTCTTTAAAGTTGTTTTGGAACTTTCTAGATAATTTATTTATTAATGATTTGGATTCTTTTTGTTTCAAGATGTTTGAGAAATCTTCAAGGCGTTTCTTCAAGTCTGCTAGCTGAGCTTCGTATTCATCATCATAGATATTTGCAGTTGTATCTTGTTCGGCGAATTGGAATTCCAAAGCTTTTGACTGGAAATCAGCAACTACTCCTTCGGTGGTTGATGTTAAAATATCCAGAAACGCCTTACCTTTACTTTTCTTCTTCAAATCAGGGAATTTGGTTTCTTGAATAGATATTAAACTATCAGCTAAGTTTTTTAAGTTTTTTGAATAGAAATCCTTCAATTTGACATCAATTTTTTGAGCTAAATTTAAACGTATATCAGTATAAACTGCATTTTGATAACGTGAAGCTTGTGAATCATAAGCTGAGAGACATTTGTCTCTTAAAGAGTTAAAGATAACACAGCTATTAGTTGGATTTTCTAATGGATTTTCAACTTCAGCAAACTCTTTGATAAATACTGTATCATAAACATTATTCATAATTTCATTACACTTGAATTTGGAAACTAAAATTTGTTGAGTTGGTAAATCTAAATCTTTATTATCTTCAATTTGATTCCATATTTTTTCTGAATATAATGCCCATGCATCAATTGGTATCTTTCTGTGATATTTATTATTATCAAAAAAGGTATCATTAGAGAATTGATTACCTAATTGCATTATATTATGTTCAAATTCCTCAGGTTTATAATACTTATGCGTAATTGAAAAGAATTTAAGATCAAAGAAATCATCAATTTTAGAATCAATACATTCATCAGGTTTATTTAAATCTGTCCAAATTTTATTCATATCAGCTTCAAGTGATTGACCTAAGTTTGATAATGGAGTCATACCTGTAAAATCTCTAATAACAAATAATAAAAGACATTTTTGTTTACTTTGATGGAATAATGAAAGATTAACTTCCATGACAGTTTTCAATAATTCCATATTTGCACCTTGATATAAACCAACTTGATGTTCAAAAATGTTAACGATTAAAACTTCGGAAGTTGCTAGTGCAAATAATGCTGATTTACGTTCAAAATCTTTATCATCAGCACGTTCTCTACCATCAACACCTTCAACATCTAAAACATAAATGTTTTTATCATTAGCTTTTTGTTTTTTTGATCCTACATTTTCGGTTTCATCCCCATGATTTTCAGTTGAAGCAATATAATTTGCATGTGAGAACCAGATACCCTTTGTAGTTTGTTGTCTTTTCTCTTCATCCATAACATCGAATTTAGTTCCAAATAGTTTATTCAAAAGTGTTGATTTACCGGTTGATTGGGAACCAAAAACTGAAACAATATGATAGTTCAAACCATTATCATCACTAGATTTACCGACATAACATTTATCCACATATTCATCGAGATATTTAGCAAAATGTTTTTCTTCATCAATCAAATGAACTGACACCATTGATGAGTCACTCAATTCAGTACTAGCCATATCAATTGGGTTATATTATTTTTCAGTGAGATCCAATGGATATTGTTAATACAGAAATTTTTATAAATAAAAAGATAATTTATTAAATAAGTATTCAACTGATGACATCTCCTTCCAGGGAAGGGACTGAATGGCTTCAAATTTAATCTCAATAAAATTAATATACTTAGTGAGTGGAAATCTCGCGTTACTTAGTGAAAATTTCAATTTTTTAAATTTTTCAAACAAGTGGCGAATTTCTTAATAGTTTTGGTGGCTCTGTTTCTTTTATATTTTATTTTATTTTGATACTTTATTTCTTTCTTATCTGATTAACGTTTATAATCAATTAAACAATACACTAATATGAATCTTAACTAAAGAAAACAATTGAACTGAAACAATTGTTTGAAATATACAAATATGCATCGGATAATTAACTTTCAACTTTCATTTTACGATTTTGAAAATGTTTTGATTTTTGATATTAATTCCTTTTCAAAATTATTCAATTGAATCATAATTTAAGGAATAGGCCTAAACCATTTATTACCACCCACATACATGATAATTCATCAATTATCATATATGAATTCTCTCAGTTAGCCACTCCAGATAAAGACAGATCAATAGAACTCGACGCATCGACGCACGCATCGGAGTTGGAAAAAAAGGGGAAAAAGTTGAGCCACCAAAAATATTTTAAATTTATTGATCTTGGAAAAAGGGGAACATGATAACCATAATAATGAAATAATAATAGAGAAATCACTTATTTGGGAGATATTTTATGTATTTGTTTTCCCTTTTTCTTGATATTTATTATGCTTTCTAATATGTTTCCCCTTTTCCCACTTTTTTGGTTTGTTTGTTCTACTTTCTTTTTCCTTTAAAATTTTAAAACTCATTATCTTTTCGTTTTTTAACGAACTCATAGCCAGTTAGTTACTATACATTAAAGTTTTGAAAATTAATACCAGATACTTATTTCAATTATCCCTCAACTCAATCAATTTTTTTAAACTTAAAAATGTATTTCAATCCTAAAGAATATTATTTCTTTTCTGATAAATCCAAAGAAGAATTAACTGCTAATTCATTCCCATTCTTTGGAACTCCTGAATTTATTGAAGCTGATGAATCTAATTACATTAAATTCAATAAATGTATTGTTTCTGTTGTTTCCCAAAAAGCTATTAGAACCCAAATGTATTTATTATATTGTTGGTCATTAATCTATTATTATTTTTCTTGTAGTAAATTGAAAACAATTTCATTTAACAAAATGTTGTTTGATGTTAAACCTGCTATGTTTATGCCATCTGGTGAAGAAATTGAATTATATATGTCTAATCCTAAATTGTTATGGAGATTCTCTGAAGCTAATTACCATTATTTTCTTCAATTTTTTGATTCTAAAAGTGTTTGTGGCAATTTTCAAATGAGCTTAATTACTTATGATAAGGATGATTCACCAATGATGCCTTATTTGAAACCAAAGTTTCTTAATAGTATGAAACTCAAACTTTTCAAATTAATCAATTTAAATGATAAACCATTTGGTTGTAACGTTGTTGATGCTATTCTAAAAAAATTTCAATTCAAGCTAAGTGATGATGAAACTTGTGAAGCTTATTATTCTGACGATTTTTATGACCACAAAATGCATGAATATTCAACATATTCAGATTTTGTATATGTTATTTTAACTGGTCAGAACGATTACTTCCCTGCTAAACCAAATCATTTTAGCAAACCAAGAAGCTTCAAACAGTTGGTTAATAAAAGGAAGCAAAATTTTAAAAATGTTGCACCTTTTTTATTTAGAAAAGTAATTAAAGTTAAAATTGCTAGACCTCAAAGAATCAAGAAAATTAACAAAAAGAAAGAAATAATTAAATCAAGAAAAAGTGAAATTAATGAAAAAGAAGTTGTCCCAGTTGTTGGAAATATTGAAAAACCATTAGCATTATCTGTCCCAGTTGTTGAAATTATCGAAAAACAATTACAATCATTTGTACCATCACCTCAACATGTTGTTGTTGATTCTTTAGACACTAATACTTGCCATTCATCTGTTGTAAATGAAAGTTATGAAATAATTAAAGCTCTTGATCATGAAGATAATGAAATAATGGAAGTCCTTTCTGTTGGTGATTCTCTGGATGTTAATTATTCCACTTCATCTGATGATGATGATAAATTTGATAAAGGTTATGAAATAGTTAAAATTCAATCTAAATTTGATTCCAAACAAAGCTTATCTTCATGTGTGAACTTATTTTTTAGTCCAGTTAGTAATGAAAACATCAATCAAAATTCATTGACTCCAATTCCTATTAAATCAAATGAACTTATTATTGCTTCCAACAATGTTAATATGAAACCAATTGATAAAAATGATGATTATAATGACAAATCAAATCCTGTGTCTGTTTCTTTAAAGAAATACATTGATGCCACCAATTCCAATAATATTTCCCCTAAAATTACTTCTTCTATCTTCAATGATTTTGATAACCATAACCATATTTACATTCAATCCACCACTATGGAATCAAAATCAACT
>JAJMAS010000200.1:0-14997 GCA_030565065.1 Pichia cephalocereana | reverse complement strand
ACAAAAAAGTTGTGAATTATTTTATTTTAAAAGTAATGAATAGAAAGTAATATTTGAAGAATTGCACTGCTTTAATTAATGTATTCATGCAATTACTGTTATTTTCAATAATAAAGGTTATTACATTGATTTCTCTTTCTTTACTCCTACAGTTCATAAGGATGTTATGTATCTTACTAATTTAGTACCTTATATAGTTACAATTACGACTTATATTCTTCAATCAAACTTAGAATTGAACTCATTATATTTTAAAAAGACGGGGTGTAAAAAAATCGGTATAAGATCGGCTTTTCAAAAAATAGTTTAATTGCCGAGGGGTTTTCAAATGGACCCTTTTTAGATGAATTTTAGATGAGGAGATGGGCTATACTGTAATTTAGTCAATAACTTGAATAGAAAAGAGAGAGTATAGATAGGAGCTGAAACTAGTTGAGTGTGTACTAAATAGATAACAATAATGGGGTTCAAAAAGTTTAAAAGTTTAAAAGTTCAAAACCCTATATAATTACTGAGCTATTTTAAATGGATTACAAACTTAATTTCATCCCACTATTTTTTAAAGATCTATCAGGACCTAAATAAATTTAAATATTCAATTATTTTTCTAATCTTTACTTTATCACTCTTTCTTTTTATTTTACTCAATCAACCAAACAAGAATGTCCGATTCAAAAGTTATAGTTATTACAGGTGCTTCACGTGGTATGGGTAAAACCATGTCAGAAATTATTCTTGAAAGATCAGAAACTGCTAAAATTGTTATGGTTGCAAGATCAGAGGATAAATTAAAGGAATTTTTCAATTTATTACCAGAAAAAGATCAAAAACGTGTTCATTATATTGCAGGTGATTTAACTGATGATACAACAAGTGATAAAATTATTAATGAAACAATTGAAAAATTTGGTAAAATTAATTCAGTTATTTTCAATGCAGGTATTTTAGAACCAATTTCACATATTGATAAACTTGATACAAAATTAATGAGAAGATTATTTGAAGTTAATTTTTTTTCAATTGTTGAATTAACACAAAAATTAATTCCATTATTAAGAGAATCAGCTCAAAATGATGGAATTCCATCATCATGTATTTATGTTTCATCAAGTGCAAGTGAACATTGTTATGATGGTTGGTTAGCATATGGTGCAAGTAAAGCATCAGTTAATCATTTAGCAATGGATTTAAATAGTGAAGAATTTAATATAATTAGAACTGCAAGTATTGATCCAGGTATTGTTGATACTGGTATGCAAGTTAATATTAGAGAAAATTTAGGTACAGGTATGAAAGATGAAGCTCATCAAATGTTTTTAGAATTACATGAAAGTGGTAAATTATTAAAACCTGAAGTTCCTGGTGGTGTTTGTGCATTACTTGCATTAAATGGTATTCCACAAGAGATTAGTGGTAAATATTTAGAATATTGTGATAAATCTTTAGATGCTTTCCAATATTAAATTTTTTAGATATACGTATTATACACTTATATATAACATCAAAATAACACTTTATTCCTTAGAATTCATTAATGGAAGATGATTATTGTTAACGGAATTAAGACTTTAATCATTCATGTGATTACATAATCAAATATTCAATCTTACTATACCATGAATGATGGCCGTATATTAATATAGTTACTCTACAAACTGCTTTTCTTACTTTTGTCAGTAATTATAATGAGTGAACTTGAGAATAAAACAGTCATTGTTACTGGTGCATCACAAGGTTTAGGTAAATGTATTGTTGAAAATATTTTAAATAATTATACACACACTAATGTTGTACTAGTTGCAAGAAATGAAGAATTATTAGAATTATTTCATAATTCATTACCAAAAGATAAACAATCAAGATCATTGATAATTGCTGGTGATGTTACAGACTTTAATACTATTACCAAGACAATTGATGAAACATTAACTAAATTTGGTAAAATTGATTCAGTTATTTTCAATGCAGGTATAATTGAACCAGTTGGACATTTAAATGAACCTAATTATGATATTGATAGTATGAAGAAATTATTTGATATTAATTATTTTAGTATTGTTGAATTTATTAATAAATTACTTACAACAATTCCAAATAAATCTCCAATTAATTTAATATTTGTTTCATCAGGTGCAAGTACAAGAGGTATTGATGGATGGTTAGCATATGGATCATCTAAAGCAGCAGTTAATCAACTTTGTAAACAATTAAATGATGAAATGTTCCCAATAGTTAAATGTATTAGTATTGCACCAGGAGTTGTTAATACATCAATGCAGAAAACTATACGTGAAAAATTTGGTGATAAAATGACAAGTAAAAGTCATGAAAGGTTTATTAATTTACATAAGAATAATGAATTACTTGATGGAATGGTTGTTGGTAAAGTTTATGGAAAGTTAGCAGTTGAAGGTATACCTGATAATGTTTGCGGTGAATATGTTAGATGGAATGAGTTGTAATATAATAAAATATAGTATATATTATGTGTAATTTAAATAAAATAACCTTGTTAGATGTGAGATAACGATGACCTCGTGTTGTATTGAAAGTAAATCATAAGTGTGAACCATACAAAGTATACAGTGTATGTAACATATACTATACTATACCATTATAGTATTAAAATGAGCAATTAAAAGTTCGGAGTAAATAAGAATAAGCTTAAATTTGCTCATATGATTAACCACTGTGGTTTAATTTTTACAATTTGTTCAATTACATTTGGTATTAGTATATAAAGAAGAGGGCTATCCCACTAATATGACTATTTATGCTTATGAAGTTGTATATAATAGTATAGTTTATTGTTTAGTAAATCAAAGTAAATTTATTTTAAAAAGAGATCAACAATGGAATCATATAACGGAGTTTTACATAGTAAATCAGATGCATTTTATTTAATTGAAGCAGCAAGAAATAATATTATACCATTAATAAAGCAAAGATTATCAACATTTGAGAGACAAGCAAGTATTAAATCAGGATCAGTTTTCATTTGGAATGAAAAGAATTCAAATATTAAAAGATGGACAGATGGACGTAAATGGTCAGCATCTCGTGTTACAGGTACATTTTTAACATATAAAGAAATGAAACCACCATCAATTAAGGAGCAATCATGTCATATAATTGATTATAAGAATAATGGACTTTTAAAACAATCATTTAGTTATAATATTGGTAATGATAAATATCATATTGTTAGTTATATTAATGAAAATGATAATTCAATTAAATTACAACGTCCATCAAATGATATTAGATTTAAAAGTTTATCAATAATTTCATATATTGATGAAGTTATTGGATGTCAACCAATTTATAGTTCCAAATGTAAGGGTAAATGTAAAAATTTGAATAAAGATCATAAATGTAAAGTTGAATGTGAAGTTGAAGAGGAAAATGAAGATGAAGAAGAGTTGACTGGTTCAACATCAACATCAACCTCATCATCAGCAAGATCATCAATTTCATCAATGTCAAGTGTATCAACAGTATCAACAGTTTCATCACCTAAAATAATGGAATATTCCTCTAGTGTAGAATCTATTACTGATTTAGAGAATAATGATAATAAAATTGAATCATCATCATTACCACCAATTATTAATAATGATGATAGAGATTATAATAGTAACAGAAAGGATAATGATAATGAAAGACCAACATTACCACCATTTTCATTAATTGAATCAATTCCAAGAACTGCACCAACATTAGCTAATGTATTAAATAGTAAACTTGTTAATTCATTACCATTACCAATTAGCATGAATATGAATAATATGACAATGCCAATGAATATTTCAAGAACAAGATCAATTAATAGTATAACACCATCAGCTAAACGTGCACGTATTATGTAGTTATTATACAGTAGTGATATATAACTGTTCTTTATATTAATTATATTTAAATCTATATACCAAAATCTATATACCAATACTATAAATTTCTCCAATAAATAACTAATAAAAGAACTACTGTACCCCATATATAGATAATTAATGTTTAAATCCATTCATGATTCCATAAATTGTGCCATTTCACGACAATGGAAAATTACCGGAGTTTTCAAATTTTATTCGGTTATTTAAATTGAATGGTAGCTGCTCTTTTTTTTTATTTATTGGTATATATCATTATTTCTATTCTTCTTTTTACAATAACAATCATATAAATAAATAATGTTCAACGGTAAATCAACTATTATCACTGGTGCTAATAAGAATTTAGGTAAACAAACTGCAATTGCTTTTGCTAAGGAAGGTTCAGATATTTTATTACATTATCATTCACCTTCATCTGCTGATGAAACTGAAAAATTAGCTAAAACTTTAATTAATGATTATAATGTTAAGGCAATTACTTATAGTGGTGATTTATCACAAGAAGATGCAACAATTGAATTATTTGAAACTGCAATTAAAGCATTTGGTAAAATTGATTATGCAATTAATAATGTTGGTATGGTTCTTAGAAAACCATTATATACAACTTCATTAGATGAATATAATAAAATGTTTGATATTAATGTTAAAGCATCATTTTTATTTTTAAAATATGCTGAATTAAAATTAAGTGAAAAAGGTTCAGTTGTTATGTTAACAACTTCTTTATTAGGTGCTTATACTGATGGTTATTCATTATATCAAGGTGCAAAATCTGCTGTTTATTGGATGTGTAAAACTGCTTCAAAGGAAACTCAAAAGCAAATTACTTATAATTGTATTTCACCAGGTCCAATGGATACTCCATTCCTTTATGGTCAAGAAAATGAACATAGAATTGAATTTTTCAAAACTCAAGCAGTTGAACAAAGATTAACTGCTGTTGAAGATATTGTTCCAATTATTAAATTTATTGTTAAAGATGGTAAATGGATGACAGGTCAAAACTTATATGCAAATAATGGTTTTACAGCTCCATCTGCATAAAATATCTTTTACTTATGTTATGTTATTTAAACTATTTATTCTATTACCCTACTATTTATCTTTTATAAACATTTCAATTCAATTCAATTCAATTCAAATAAATATCAAACAAATAATTATCAAACAGTAGCATAAACTAGTAGTATATAACCTCTCCCAGTGAATATAACATTTTTTAAATCTCTCCTTATTACCCTTTTCGTCAATAAAGATTTTTCTATTTCTGGGTCGATGCGTCGATGGATTTTTTCATTATTTTTGTTATTTCCTTGTTAAATCCACTGTATAATATTAACATGATTAAAGTTGATCCCTAATAGGGGTATATAGAAGAGAGTTGTATATCAATAAATACACCAATTGAACACTACTGATTGGTAGAAATGGACTTTGCATATGAAGTAGATACTTTTGATAATAACTCTAAATCAAATTCTTCAAATTCTCAATCAAATAGTGTATCTTTAAAATTATCTTCACTTTCAACGGCAGATTTTACAAAACGTTTACAATCTTTATCTTTATTAGGTGGTTCATATTTAAAATCTAATAATAATACTACTGAAAATACCCCATTGAATAAATCATTATCTTCAAATGCAAAATCTTTTAAAAGAGCTAAAAATTCAATTGATTTATTAAACTCATTAGACGTGAATTATTCATTTATTAAATCATCATCTACGAATAATGATAGTTATATTGATTTGACTGATACTACTATAATACAAAGTCAAAATATAGATGGTACAGTTTTAGTTGATAAACTTAATAATATACTTGAAAGTCAAGATGGTTATGATGCTTCAATTAAAAATTCTTTATCAGCTCTAGAATCAAGAATTGAAAATGAAATCATATCTCAAAAATCAGTAAATAATAATACTCAGGAAAATACCTTTACTTTGCAAGACTTAACATGCGTTGGTACAAAAGGTGATTTATCAAGAAGAAATTTAAGAGGTTTAATTGAAGATGATTTGATAAGTCAATATACATCTCAATTAAAATCATTTCAAAAAATTGTTAACTTATTGGAAAACTTAAATCCTAAAATACAACTTGTAAATAATGAATATAATGATTTAATTAATCAAATCAATTATTCCATAGAAAGCTCCAAAAATATTAAAAATGATATATCTCAATTAGAGAAAAAGAAGAAACAAATAGAGATAAAGAAGAATATTTTATTGGCATTTAAATCAACTTTCACTATATCTCAATATGAGGAACATTTAATTAGATCTGCTGATCTCAATGATTTAACAAATAGTATGGAATTTTTTACAGTTATTGAAAAAATTAAAAATATTCAAAATAATTCAGATGTTTTATTAGGTATGGAAAATGAAAAATTAGGTTTAAAAATTATGAATCAAATGAATAATTTACAATTTATTTTAAATGAAAGAATTATCTCATATGTTCAAAAAAATATTGATTATGTATATTCAGGTAATTTAAATGATAATAATTTAACGAAAAATATTAATTTCCCAATATTCCAAAAATTTTTAATTTATCTTTGGAAAAATAATAAAGAAAATTTTGATTTCATAATGGAAAAAATGACAGAAACTCGTAGTAGATCAATAAGTAATGAATTTATCAATAAATTAAAGGGTTATTCTGATGAAATTAATGCTCATGATCAGTTATCTTCGAATAAAAATTTTAAAAATAATTCACTATATTTATCATCTTATGATACTGTTAGATTCATATCTGATACATTAGCATATGTTCATAGTTTACTTGTTAATGAAATGGAAAATGCAAAATCATTTTTCACTTTTGATTTTTCATCAGATAATGATATTGATGATCAATCATTCGATCAAAATGGGAAAATCGAATTTAATAATATGATTGGTGAAATAGTAATTAAAATAGTTTCTGGATTAAATAATTCATTGAAAAGTTCAGTTGAACATATTTTACGTCAAGAAAGTAAATTATCAACATTAGTTAGTTCATTTGAATTGATTGAATTATATTCTTTGATGTATCATAAACTTTTATATTCAAATAATGGTAGAGCTACTAAAGTTAATGATGAATTATCAAATACAATGGAATATTTGAAAATTGAAACTCAAGATCGTATATTTTTCATAATAAAACTTAAATTAAAGAAAATTGAAGCTGAAATTCTTGATGAGAATAATAATAATACTAATATTTTAGATGATACTGATATAATACCTGATTGGATAGTTGAATGGTGTACAATTATTGATGAATTACTAGGTCCATTATCATCTCAAAAATATAATGATAATAATGATGATAGTGAGATGGTCAAACATGCAATTGGATTAAATGATGAAAAATGGAATTTACTACTTGAATTATTAGTTAATAAACCTATTGAAATAATGGATAAAGTTAAAATTAAATTAAGTAATGATAAAAAACAGAGATTAATATGGAATCTTAACTGTACTGATTATCTTTTAGATAAAGTTGATATAAATCCATTATTATCAACAAAATCTCAATTTTTAAAATCAATTATTGATAAAAATACAGATGAATTAATTAATTTAGAATTTACAGGATTACTGCAAAATTCAGGATTATTTGATATTTATAATTTAGTTAACATGATTTTCAAACTAGATGATGAATTTTTCGATGTCTCATTTTATCAACCAATATTAGAGAATAAACTTTTCAATATTACAACATTTCAAATTGCTAATTCAAAATTAGAAGAATTTTTCGCAAATTATATCAATCAAAATGAACTTAATGGTTTAATGTCACCGAAAATATTCAATAAAGTTTTCTTTGATTCATCAATGAAATTTATTGACTTTTATAATAAATTATCGTTAATTGTTAAGGAATATTTAAGAGATTCTAATGATAATGAAATTAAAGTTTTCCAATGGGATGATATTACAATTGCTACATTGTTAGGTATCGAAGAATATTATCAACAACAATTAGACCAGTAAAGTGTATATTATATAAACCATATTATAGATAATGATAAACATTTCTTTACGTACGTACAGGTTTTTCCCCTCTACCATAACCTTTACTTTCATAATAATCCATTGGATAAAAATCTTCACTAAATTCTTTATCATCACCCATCAAAACCATTGCTTCATATGGTGTTAATAATGGTTTATTGAATGCATAACCCCAATCTATACTTAATCTTGGACATGCAACTTGAACAAATGCATCAATATCATCAAACATTGCCATTTTTTGTGGGAAAATTTCACTTAAAACAATTTTAACAACTGATTTACCATTAGCTTTCAACTTCTCTTCTAAATTAGCAACAGTTACTGGATTACCTTGTCTACCTAATGCACCTAAAATTATACCAAATTTTTTTGCATCTCTTGATATATCAATAGCTTGTTGACGTACTTCAACCATTTGTTTCTTATCATATCCTTCTCTTGTAAATTTTCTTGAATATGGATCATATCTATAAGCAGGTACTTTAGGATTATGAATCATTGCAGATTCTAAATGAAATCTACCATCACCAATATAAATCATTGCATCAAATTGTTCAGGATCTAAATATGCACTTGTACAACCTAAAACTTCACCCTTTGATAGAGGTTTAATTTGTGGTGTATAACAATAAATTATTTTTTCATTATTTGAGTCATCACTTAATTTGGCACGTACACTATGAATTGATGGATTAAATTGAATTGTACCAAATAATGCAATTCTTGAACCTTGATCAAAATTTAATCTAATTGTATTGATTAAATGTTTTTCATCAATTGCAATTGTAACGAAAACGTATAAAACTTTGATTAATGTAATATCAATTGGTACAAGACATGAATGCGCATAATGTACTATAAAATCACAATCTAATGCTCTAGCTGTATAATCATCAATACAACATGCACCATAACTAACATCTCCCATAATTAAAGTTTCACATGAACAAAACTCTTGTAGAATATCTGCAATTATTGGTGCATAAATTAATAAACCTTCAGGCATTTGAAGACAAACTCTCTTTGCATTTCTTTGTTTAATGTTGAAAACTGTTTTATGAATTTCAAAATTATAATTTGATGGTAATAACTTGATTGCTTCATTAAGTTGTTCATTATTTAGTATTTCATCAGGTATTTGATTGATTAGTCTTGAAATAACTCTTGATTTTCTAGCTCTGACAACAGTCTTGCACGATCCATCTGTGTTTTCAGTCTCTGTAGTTTTCTTAGCTCCTCCAAATCTTGATCTTCTAGGCTGTACCGGCGTAGTTTCCATTATGTTTGATACAATAAAAAGATCAGTAGTTAGTAATCAGTAAAACTGAAAAAATATTTTTTTTCATGTTAATTTTTTTTTCAAATCATGTCATTAGATCTACCTGTTTTATCTTTCTATTAACAAGACAAATATACCATGCTTACACCACGATTTGAACTTGATCAAGATGATGATTTTGTCTATATTAAAGTTCATATTGCAAATATAAGATTTTCAGCAGCTGCAATTGAAATGGTTGTTAATGATAACGTTTTCGTATTTTCATTAACACCATATTATTTACGTTTAAGATTCCCTAAATCACTTGTTGAAAATGAAGATGCACATTCTGAATTTGTTCCCAAGGAAGAATGTATCAAAATACGTGTACCGAAACTTAATAAGGGAGAGTTTTTCCCAGATTTAGATTTAAGTGCCAAATTATTAGCTAGAATGAACGAACCTAGTATTGATGATAAACAAAAAAAAGTTTCAATGATTGAAGAAATGGATGTTAGTAACGATAATGTTGAAAGTGTTAAAAATATTGAACAAGAGGGACAAGAGTTTGATTGGGAAATATCTCAACAATTGCCACCAATAATGACAGATTTACAAAAATCAGTTAAATATGGTTTCAATAATGAATTTTCAGATTATTTAACTCCATCATTAAGTAATGGTAATGATATAAATGAATTATCAGATCCAGATCATTTACAACCAGATGATAGAATTATGGAAAGATTAATTAAGGAGAACATTAAATTTGATATGGAATATTATGCAAATGATTATATCAATATGAAATATCTTGTAGATACTGAAATGGGGGACGATGGTATTCAAAATGCAATTAAATATATATCACCATTTACTAAAATTTTCAATGAAAGTAAATCAAAAAATAATATTGAAATTGAATTCACACAACAGGAAAAAGATCAAATGAATGATTTACCACGTAAAACATATCTTATTGATGATCCAAGACCATTATATTATACAATACTATGTATTTTATTTGCATATAGTTATGAAAGAAGATCATTTAATGGTGATTTAAATACAGAATCAGCATGGACTATTGGTAAACTTACACCACAGATAAGTTGTTTAGATTCACAATTAATTCAAAGTAATAATGAAACTGAAAAAAATGTTATTAAAATTGTTGTTTTAACAATGGCTAGAAGAGCATTAGGTTTTCCGTTATATAGACATTATGATTTAATTATTAAATCATGGTTAGATGTTTATTGGATTTTAAGATGTGGTAAAAGAGGTGTTTTGAAAGCTTTATTAGAGGTTAGAGGATTATTCAGAAAACATGATGTTTATTATGTTTATTGTAAAATATTATTTGATAATTTATGTTCATGGGTATTAAGAGATGGATGTAACGATAATGTTTTAAGAAATCTATCACATGCATTAAAGAAAGAAGTTGAAAACTTATCAAAGAAAGATATTGTATTTGAAAAAATTATACGGGATGAAACTGTGGAAACTGATGAAAGTGTTGAAAAGGATGAAACATTTGAATTTTTAAATCTTGAAGATATTGAAGAATTAGCAGATGAAGCTTATCAACAAAGTTTATAATGCATAAATTAATGAACGACCGATATTAGATTATAAAAGGTAAAAGTGTAAAAGATAAAAGATATAAACGAATGTAAAATAATATGTGTAAATATTTAAAATATTTAAAAAAAGAACGACTAAGTTAAGGAGTTTTTGGTTCATAATCAATAACTAATTTTTGATGAATTGGAGATACAAAACTTGAAGTATTTGCTGTGCTAGATAAGTTCGTAACTGAATCATCATCAGTTGTAACTCCATCATCTGATGTTATTGAAACAACTTCCTTTAATGGAGATCCTAAATGTTTTCTAAGTTCATTTGTATTCAAGGTTTTGTTTTTCTTTCTATGATATGTATTAATACTTGAACTATTAACACCTAAAAGTTTTTCAACATCTTCAGTTTCTTCATTTGATGAGTAAGGACTATTATTATTGCTCTTATTGTTAATTAATTGATTTCTATACTGATCTTCCAGACTTGAAATTTTGTCTAAGTCTATATCCATAGTCCTGTAAGATTCATTAGAATTATTTTGATTTTCCTTTATATTTATATAACTACCATTATTATGAAATTCCATTTGTTCATATTCAGGAATAGATACTGTTGAAGGTAATGATAAAGTTCTTTGATGACTTAAACCATGACGGAAATTACTTAAATTAATTGATTTCCTATTACGAGTATTTCTACTCAATGAAGATACTGCATGAGCGCCAATTCTTGAAGGTGATAATTGATGTTTTGGTGGTAATAAAGTTTTCTTTCTTTGTAATTTAGAGGTAGTATCTGAATTACCACCAAATTTAAAATTAGTCATCAAATTAATTTGTTCTTGCTGTGTATCTTGATTATTTGAATTGGAATTTGAATTTGGTGGGAATGTGTAAGAGTTAGGATTTCCACTATTACTTAATTCAGAAATGTTGGAGATAGTCCTATTTCTTCTATGATAATTAGCCCGTACAGGAGAAGGAGAGTTTGAAGGAAAATATGGACTGTTTGATTGAGGTGGAGTTGAAAATGCGTTATTTTGACTAACAGTATTATTATTATTCAATGAAGATAATACTGGATCATCATTATTAGATTGAGATTGGGATTGATTTTCAGATAAATCATCAAAAAGTTTTGGAATCAAATGACCAGGAACTTTAGAAATTGCAGCTAATTTCATTAATTCAATTGATCTATTTAATTTTTCAACTTTATAATATTCTTGTTTAGTTTTCTCTTGAGATATACGTAATTCAAGAGCTTTTTGAAGTGTTTGTTCAGAATATGGCCATTCAGTTAATTTTGTACAAAATAGAACCTTAAATAAATTTTCCATTGCTGAAAAAGCTGTAGATGAAGAGTTTGATGTCATTGAAGGATCTGCTTTGGAATATGATGTGTCCATTTGACAGGGGTTTTCAGTTTTACTATTTTGAGTATTATTATTCAAAGAAAAATCTTTTTGAAAATTAGAATAAGAATGAATTTGATGATCTGATTTTGTATTATTTATATTATGCATACTCCTTTGTCTATTATAAGATGTCATATGTAAATTTCTATCAGGATGCCTTAAATTTGGAACAGGGGAGGATGAATGAGACGTTGTACTTACAACTGTCTCTGAATCCAAATTAGGGAACTTGAACATTCAAGTAATAGCAAGGGTAGAGAAATAAGGCTGTTACGTGAACTAAAAACAGGGGAATAGGGGCGAAACAAAGAAGAGAAGGGGGAAACAATAAGAACAAATCAGTGTAAAAACAACTTTAAAATAGACGTAGTAACTCAATTTAGTAGTTAAATTATAGTATTTTATCAATAGGATTACCTAATTAGGAAATATTTTTGCTGTTACCTAATTGGGTGGAAATGTAAACAAAAAAAATTAAAAAAATTAAAAGACGCGTCTATAACGCAGCTTTTCGACGCGTCTTTTTTAATTTGAAATTTTTTAGTTTTCTTTACGCGTCTTTATTTCTATTATTACAGCCTTATAATACTGCAATTTCAATCTGATTTTCCAGTGAAACTTTTGGTGGCTGGAATGGCGTTTATATCATCATTTGATATATCATTCAATCAATCAATAATAAGCAATGTCTATTGTATCGTTATTAGGAATAAAGGTTTTAAGTAATCCTGCTAAATTTACTGATCCATATGAATTTGAAATCACCTTTGAATGCTTAGAACAATTAAAGGATGATTTAGAATGGAAACTAACTTATGTTGGATCTTCAAGATCTTTAGAACATGATCAAGAATTAGATTCATTACTTGTTGGTCCCGTTCCAGTTGGTATTAATAAATTTATACTTACAGCTGATGCTCCATCGCCTGAATTAATTCCTGCAAATGAATTAGTTAGTGTTACAGTTATTTTATTGAGTTGTTCGTATAAGGAAAGAGAATTTGTACGTGTTGGTTATTATGTTAATAATGAATATGATTCTGAGGAATTAAGGGAAAATCCTCCTGCTAAAGTTCAAGTTGATCATATTGTTCGAAATATTTTAGCTGAAAAGCCAAGAGTTACTAGATTTAATATTGCTTGGGATAATGAAGATAATGTTGATGATTATCCACCTGTTGAAAATAATGGTTTAGATGGTGACGATGATAATGAAGAAGAAATATTAGATGATGATGATGAAATAATAGATATGGATGTTAATGCAGAAGAAGATGATGATGAAGGAGAAGATGAAGAAGATGAAGAATTTAAAGCTGAATCTGCAAACAGACAAAATACTATTAATGATGATGATATACCTGAATTGAGGAAAAGAAAATTAGAAAATGGTGATGAAGAAGATGCACAAATAACAAAGAAGGCAGATACTAAGGATGAAGAAGATAAAACAGCAGTGGACGAGGAAGAAGTAGATGAAGAGGAAGAAGAAGATCTTGACGAATTAGAAGCAGAAGATGATGAAGAATTAGAGGAAGAAGATGAAGAAGAGGACGATGACGAGGAAGTAGATGAGGAAGAAGAAGTAGAAGAAGTAGAAGAAGAATTAGCAGAGGAAGCACAAAATGAACAAGAATTACAAGAAGAGGAAGAAGGTGATGAAGAAATAGAACATACTGAAGATTTAGATGGTGATGATAATGGTAATGTCGAAACACCTTTAGATTCAACAGAAGGTAATGAAACACCTAAAATTTCAGAAAGTACAGCTACAACTCCTGATAATTAAAACTGTTAGAATTACAATAAACTAAGTTTTACGATATGAAACATTAACCTTTTTCAACATAAATCTGTATTTTTATAAATTTTTTAAGATAACCATGTATACAATCTCTATATTGCAATCATTGACCATTTTCGAAAGCTTGATTTATAATCTGAAAAACTAGCGTAACTTCCTCTTCCATTTCATTATCCCACATTCCTAATTTTTGAAGTCTTTGTTTCATCTTATCAGGATGCCATCGTATACGTTCACGTCTCATGTTGACCAAAGTTTCCAGAAACTCTTTCACATTATCTTTATTTAAATCATCAATATTATCACTATGAACAGGTAGAGGAATATAATCATATTCAATCCCTTGCTCGATCTCATTCCAAATGAAAAGATACTTTCTATAATTGTATACTATTGGATCACTTCCCTCCTCCGAAGTACCATCTATTTCACTAGATTCTTCACTTGATATATCATCATATTCATTCAGCTTTTCTTCTTCTTCAAACTTTTTGACCTCTTCTTTATCGAATGCAAGAAATTTGTATCCATCTTCACCTTCTCCGTATTCGTAAATGTTTCTTGGTCTTTTGAATGATATATTCTTTGAAGGTTCATTAGTTTCTATAGAATTTTTATCATCTTGATTGTCATCAAAGGCTAGATTAACTTTAAGTTTCTTTCCTTCTTTGAATAACAGCCTTTTACTCTTGACTTGTTTAAGCTCTCTCTTTTGTTTATCATCTGTAGTACATTTTTCAACACTATGTAACTGGGGGATTGAAACCTCTATTTTTTCTTCTTCCTTCTCCTTCTTTATTCTTTTTGGCTTAAATCTTATCCTTTGTCCCTTAATGAATTCAAAGTTATCATCACTCTCCTTTGAACCTGATGTTTCCATGTAGACCTAAAAGGAAAAGAAGTTAACAGTTAATATGACACTATCCACTAAGGCTGTGCTTCGTGTCGGTTTATTGATAGTATGTGACTTAGCGGTAAAACGTCCTCGCGCCATTTTG
>JAJMAS010000199.1:0-15042 GCA_030565065.1 Pichia cephalocereana | reverse complement strand
GATAATTCTGATTGGTTGGTTACAACCAATTAACAAAAGAGGAAACTCTTGCGAAGTTGAAGAGTTAATATTTCCTAATTAGGAAAGAGGGGAGCCGGCGAAGTCGTTCACTTACAAAAACAACAAATTCCTTGTTAGCTCAGTCGGTAGAGCGTTCGGCTTTTAAGAATTCTACTAAGAAGTCGACCGAAATGTCCAGGGTTCGAGCCCCTGATAAGGAGTTTAAACATTTATTTTTTTTTAATTTTATTATTACATGAATATGTTCAATATCTGATTCAAAAATAGAAACAATATATACTTTGATTTTGTATAGAAATAGCTCTTTTTATTTTCTTTTTTTTTCCTTGATAAACATACAATACATATTACAAGATGATGCCCGGAGGAGGAGGGAAATTTCAAGTTGAAGTTGATCCAACTGAAGATACTGAATGGAATGATATTCTACGAGCTAAAGGTATTATACCACCAAAGGAAAGTGATGGTAAGGAAGAATTAGAGGAAATGATTGATGAAGCAATTAAAACCAATTATGAAAATAGATTAGAAGATAAAGATTTAGATGAATTAGAGGAACTTGAAGGATTAGAGGATGATGATTTCCTTGAAATGTATAAAAATAAGAGAATTAATGAAATGAAAAATTTACAGAAAAATAATGATAAATTATTTGGTCAAGTAATTGAAATCAGTAAACCTGATTGGAATGTTGAAATTACTGAAGCAAGTGAAAAATATACAGTTTTCGTTCATTTAAAGAATGAATCAATTTTACAATCAAGATTATTAAGTTTAATTTTGAGGAAAGTTGCAAATGATTATAAAAATATTAAATTTGTTGAAATTGAGAGTAAGAGAGCAATTGAAAATTATCCTGATAATAATTGTCCAACTATATTAATTTATAAAAATGGTGAATTAATTAAACAATTAGTTACTTTATTAATGTTAAATGGTAATAATACTAAAAGCAATGATATTGTTAAATTGTTAGTTGATTTAAAATGTATTGATGAAAAGGTATATGAAAAAAATAGAGAATTAGAATTAGAGGAAGAATTTAATAATAATGATAATAGAAATGATAATGATAATGATGATGAATCAGATGATGATGATGATTTCTTTAATTGATCAGATCATACAATAAAATAACATATAACCATTAACTTTTTTAATAAAAGATTCAGAAACTCTTGTAACATTTGCATCATCAAATTTAAACCATAAACCATTATTATTTTTAACATAAGCTAAATAATGACCTGTATTAACATTACCAATATGACAAATAATTGAAAATAATTCATAATTAATAATTGTTTCATTATTTGATAAAAAATCATTTATATTTAAAATTAATGGTATATCAATATGATGATCTAACTTTGAACTTATACCAAAATGTTTAAACCTTTTCAATTGAATTGATAAAATTTTAGGTAATTTATTTAATTTTAAATTCTTGGTAACTTTTGTACGTTTCTCACAATGATTACAATAATATAATTCATCCAATAATTCAGTATTTGTAAATTTTTTCAAACAATCATTTAAATTTATTAAATTATTATTATTTAAATCTTGAATTTCTAATGATAAATCTAACATTGGATCAATTATTTCTCTAAATTTACCACAAACTGTACATTTCAAAGTTGATTTTAAAGTACCTGAAAAAGTTTTATGAATAATACATTGACAATTATTTAAATGATGATGATGTAAATCTGTTGAATTATTGGTTGAAGGTGAAGGTGAAATTGATGTTGAAGAAGATGATGAAGTGTTAGTGTTGGTGGTATTAGTATTACCATTATTTTCAATATTTTTGTTTATAATTATATCATTTTTAGAATTTTTATGAATTTGATGAATTAAGAATTGCCAAAATTCATGAGCATCTTGTTCTGTATAACCAGCTAATGATTTTTTAATTTTCCAAGAATTTTCAATTAAATTTGTAATACCGAATGGTATAATTGAAGGATTTGTGAAAAAATCTTGAAAAATTAAATTTAATGAACAAGATAAACAATTTTCAATATTACAATTAATATGATTATGATAACCTGATAAATAATAATTCCTTATAAAAGGATTATGTATAATTGATTGTAAAATTGATGACATAAAGCAAGTTGCACCTAAATTAATGAAACCTCTTAATGAATTAAATTCTTTAAATGAAGGTACTCTTGAATTTTCATTAATTAATTGTAATTTATTTGATAATGAATTATTCATTAATAATTCATGATAAATTGGTATATCACATTTATAACAAAATAATATACCATTTGATGAATTAATTGCAAAAATATGATTTGAAGATTTTGCATGTTGAAATGAATGATTTTTAGATTGAATATGATTATAACAACCAACAAATGAACATTGTAAACACATATAAGTTATTGATGAATGACAATTAGGATGTGAGCATTTCAGTACTTTCCAACGTACTCGACGTAGTTTATTATCTTTACTATTATCTTTGCTATTACTATTATTATCACTATTATTATTATTATAATGGACAATTTTCAATGCAGTTGAATAAGTTTTCAGTACTGTATCTCTAGATTTTGATTCCAGTACTTTGTTTATATGAGGACATGACATTATATACTGTGTATACTATTCTATAAAAGTTGTAAAAAGAGAAAGAACAAAGACACATGTATAGATTACAGATCAAATTTATTTTATTCACCGTTAAGTAATATAATAGTAGAATTTTCATGGGCTGCGCTACTGGGAGTTCCCATTGAAGAATTGCCCAGTGGAGATAAAATTGTGGGAATAGATGGCATATTCTTAAATGAAGTATCACAACAGACAACAAGAATTGATGATGTACCCTCCAGGGAGATAGTATCAACAATTGATTGTAATGGGGATGTAGTTATATTATCCCATTTACGTAGACGTCGTCGAGTTGATAAATCCCAAAGACAAATACTATTTTGACCACCTGATAACAATTTACCCTTACCGAATGGTATCAATGAACCAACAGGACCAGCTAATGGTGGATTATTTGAAGTTCTATGAGCTCTGAAAATATATTTATCCATTTGAATATTATTGATTTTATTATTAATTTTATTATTATTATTAGTTACAATTGGAGCACCTAATGCAGCAGTTGTTAAAGTAACTGTTGGTTCACCCATTGTTGTTGTTGATAATTGAAATTTACCAACAGCAATTTTACCTTCTAAACCACCACAAGCCCAATAAATTTCATCATTTAATAATTCATTATCAATTATAGTTAATGAAGTTATAATTGGTATTTTAAAACCACTTGAACCATTCCAAATTTTTTCATAAATTCCATTTTTACCATTAATCCAAATACTAATTATACCATCCAATGTTGAAATAATGACAATTTCAATATTATCATTTATAATTGAAATTGATACTTTTTGAATATTACCACTACTACTACCTGTATTAAATTCATTTAAAATTTCCCAACCTGGTAATGCCATTATTTGTACATTACCATTTAAATAACCAATAATTGCCATTGAACCATCATTTGAAGTTGCAATTGATGAAATAATGTCATTATTATCATTATCATTATCATCTTTATTATTATTACCCTCTTTTAATACAATTAAATCCATATCTTTTCTATCAATATTAATACGTAATATTGTACCATTATACAATACTATAATACAACCACATCCATAACCACTATTAATTAATCCAATAGTTGTAGATTGTAAATCTTTACAATATAAGAAATTACCAGATGAAATTTCAAATACTCCAATCCATCCATTGATAGTACTAACTACTACATATTCTCCATACACTAAAGTGCCCGTAACATACCCTGGAATGTCCCTAATTATCATTACCAGAAGTAAAAATATAAAAGTAGAAAAAATAAACAACTTATTAAATGAAAATGAAAAAATTTGAAATTCGGCGATATCCGCTGAGAGATAAGCTTTATCTCTTCCTTTTATCAACTTCTTCTTTCTTATTTCTTATTTAAATAGAATACCTTCCTCTTTTCTGGTAGGTAATCCTTGCTGATATTACAATACAATGTACTTCTTTGAAGCAACTGAGAGGAAAAGGTATGCACAGGTTGCTTGTGCAGTTATTTGGTGTTTATTCGGTGCAGGTCCAATTTTCGGTTTTGCTGCATTAAAACCAACACTTATTGATCAAGGTGTTTATGCAGATGTTTGTAATAGTACTGATGAAGTCAGTATCTCATCTACAATGAAATTTTTATCAAACATTTATCCAATTCATTCAAATACATTGTCTAATTGTATTGAACAAGATTTAAAATTAAATATGATGTTTACAGTTGGTGCAGCTTTAACTAATGTTTCAGCTTTAATTATTGGTTCAACTTTAGATTTTTATGGTCCAAAGATTTGTGGTTTAATTGGTGCATTTTTCCTTTTATTAGCATCAATTATTTTCATTTATTCATCATCAATTGAAATTTTTGATCCTTATTTAATTGGTTATTCATTAATGGCATTAGGTGGTCCATTCTCATATATTTCATCGTTTCAATTAAGTAATGCATTTCCTGAAAAATCAGGTTTAATTTTAGCTTTACTAACAGGTGCTTTCGATACATCATCAGCAATATTCCTAATTTATAATAAATTATACAATTATAATTCAAATTTTTTCACATTAATGAATTTTTACAAAATTTATTTAATTGTACCAATTTTCATTATATTTGTTCAATTAACAATCATGCCAAATGAATCATATTTAACACCACCACCAGAATTAATTCCAAATCCAACTGATGAACAAAGAGCTTTATCAATTGCTGCAGCAAATGAAAATTTAATTCATAGTAGTACAAGTAATAATAATGATGATAATGAAGAAGTATTAGAATCGCAACCATTATTAGGTAGAAGACGTTCATCACTTGGTGATGCATTTAAATCAACATATATTGAAGAAGAAATTGAAGAATTAACAAAATCTAAAACAGAATTTTCATATTCAATTTTCGGTATACTTCATGGTAAATCAATTGAATATCAATTTAAATCATGGTGGTTTATATTAATTTGTCTATTTGCAACAATTCAAATGTTAAGATTAAATTATTTTGTTGCAACAATTAATTCACAATATGTTTATTTATTAAAATCAAATAAATTAGCAGATTCATTAAATAAAATATTTGATATTGCATTACCATTAGGTGGTATAATTTCAATTCCATTTGTTGGTATCTTTTTGGATAATTTTTCAACTTATATTGTAATGATTATACTTTTAATTATTTCATTAATTATTGGTATATTAGGTATAATTGAAAATTCATTTATTTCAGGTTTAATAAATATTTTAATATTTGTTTTTTATAGACCATTTTTTTATACATCAATTTCAGATTATTGTGCAAAAGTTTTCGGATTTGAAACTTTTGGATTAATTTATGGATCAATTATGACATGTTCAGGTATTTTCAATTTTTTACAATCATTATTAGATAATTTAACTCATACAAAATTTAATATGAATCCAATTCCATTAAATTTATTATTAATAGTGATAACATTAATAATTGGATTATCAACAGTTACATATATTACAATTCAAACTAGAAATTATGCAATTCAAAGATACCAATCAGTAAATAACTCTCTATAACATTATAGTGTAAAACCCTATTAAAACCCTGTTATCTGTATAATATCCGCGTATTATAATATAATATTTTTAGTATTGGAAAATTTACTTTACCTTTTTATCAACATGTTCTTTCTTTTGATTCTTTCATTTCATTTCTTTTATTAAAAGCAAGACCTCTTCGAAGATCCCCTCATCGATCCAAATGGTGTTAGGATTCAAAGCGAGGTCAAGATAAATGATAGTCTTTATAATTAATAAATATTTATATTGACTTTCCTTGAATTCTTTAAATAAACTAATTTCGTTTATGGTTTAAGTTAATTCATTGATACAAATTATAAACAATTACAATTACAATTAATCTAAATCAGTAATATTTCTTAAATTCATAACTCTTTCAGGTTCCATTGAATCAATAAAATCTTTTATTTCTAATGGTCTTAATTTAATTTCATTATTCAAATTTTCCTCATTTTCATCATTTTTATTAATGATATTATTACGTATAAATTCTCTTGTTGAATTAATTGCAGCATTTCTACATAATTCCTTTAAATCAGATCCACTTAATCCTTGAGTAACTGAAACTAATTCATTTAATTGGAAATTAATTTTAATATCTTTTAATAATTTTTCTAAAATTAATAATCTTTGTTCATTATTTGGTAATTTAATATTAAATTTTTTTGGCATACGTCTTAAAAATGCTGAATCAATATCATTTGGTCTATTTGTTGCACCTAAAATTAAAATTCTACCACTATTAATCAAACCATCCCATAATGTCATAAATTCTGCCTTTAAAGTTGCAGTTACTTCATGATCATTTGAATTACGTTCTCTTAAAAATGAATCAATTTCATCAATAAATATAATACATGGTTGTAATTTATTTGCTAATGAAAATAATGCATCAATTAATTTATTACTCTCTCCAAACCATTTATCCATAATTGTTGACATTCTAATACTTATAAAATTTGATTTACTCTCCTTTGCTAATGCTTTAGCTAACATTGTTTTACCACATCCTGGTGGTCCATAAAGTAAAACACCTTTTGGTGCTGATAATAATGAACCATATTGTTTAAATAAATTTGGATAAACTAATGGTAATATAACACTTTCTTGTAAATCATTTATAATTTCATTTAATCCTCCAATATCATTAAAACTTGTATCAATTTCTTCTGGTGTTATTAAATATGCTAATAAAATTTTTTCATAATTTGATAATGAATTAATTATATTATTTAATTCAGGTGATTGTTTCTTAAGGTTTGATATATGTTTATTTGTACGTTCCTTTTCATCATTATTTCTATGATTTGGATCATTTAAAAATGTTGATAAAATATAATAAACTGAAAATGATGCAGTTGATAATAAAACACATTCACTTAATAATTTAAATACTTCTTGTTTATTCATTATAGGGTAAGATATTGTCAAATGAAAAGTTACATAAAAGAATCTACATCATCATTGATATAAACACTCCCCATAGTAATAAATTATCTTATAATAAATTTCATGTTACTTACCTAATTAAAAAACTATAAAAAAATTTCATTACTTAATCAAATAATCCTCTTTTATAGAAGAATAACTCCAATTATCATAAATTGATTGAACTTTACATACTTTACCATTTAATTGATATCTACTAATAATAACTGAATGACCACCTAGATTTAAATAAGTTAATTTAGGTAATTTTTCAGCAATTATTAATATCATTGGTAAAAGTAAATCAAAATAAATTTCTAAATTTAATGAATTTAAAATTAATGAATTTGATGAAATTTCATTAACTTTAATAATTGGTAAATTATTCAAATTAATTGTTGAATTATTTTCAAAATTAATAAATCTTGAATAAAGACAACGTATAATTAATGCAACTTTACGTTGATTTGATTCATTAATTATCTTTTGATAATTTAAATTAATATTTTCACCTTCTCGAATAAATGGTAACCAATTGAAAAGGAAATCAGGTATAGTTAATTCAATTAAATTTTTGAAATTGAATAATTTATTGAAAATTTCTTGTTTCCTATTAAGATAATCATCTGTTAAAACAAATTTATTATATGAATTAATACCTTCTTTAACAGGTTCAACAAGTGTTATGAAATTATTTAAACAAATTGTAAGTGTTTTAAGAGAAGGTATTTGATTATTATTATTATTTTGAAATAAATTCAGATTATTAATCAATGCAAAACATAAATTTGAATCATCGAAAATTTCATTTCTGAAAATATTATCAGTTAACATATTATGATTATTTAAATTAATTATTGAAATTTCCTCCAGGGATGAATAATTTTCAATAATTTTATTTAATTTATTAATAAGATTAATATTATTATTAATATTAATCATATTATTATGGGAAACATTTTGATATGAAGTTCTTTTAAATTTAATTTCTAATGATTTTAATGATGATAAGTTTGCGAAATTTTGTAAAATTGAAATTAATTGATTAATTTCATAATTATTATCAGATATTGCTAATGATAATGATTCTAAGTTAGGTAATTTAATTTCATTAGTTTTGTTATTGAAATATGAATTAAATATTGATAATGATTGGAAATTAGTTATTTTAAGTGAAATTAAGTTATTTAATAATTGAGTAGGTAATGATGGATAAGTTAATAAATTATGATTTATAGAAGTTAAATTTGATATTGAATTAGGTTTTTTAATATTTATTTCTAAATGATTAAGATTTGAGAATTGATTATTATTTTGAATAAATGAATTAAATAGATAAATATCATCAAATGAGAATAATTGAATTGAAATTAAATTTGATAAGATGATGTTAGTATTAAATGACATAAGGTATTGATTATAAGGTTTTATATCATGTATGGTATTATAATCATAATTATAATCATCAATAAAATCAATTTGATCATTTTCATAAAGTAAATTATGATTTGAATGAGCGTTGGTATTTATAATATGAACATTATTATTATCAATATTGTTGATTTCATTATTAGTATCAAAATCAAATAATAAAGTAATAAAAGAATCAATTTGACAATTAAAGTTAAGGAATATAACATTTTTCTGACAAATTTTAACAAGTTTCTTTAAATTTTCAATTATTAATGTATCGGAGTTATTATTATTAAATGAACCGAAATTAATTTTCTTTATTAATTGGATGATTTTAGGATTAGAGGATAATAATTCAATAAAAGAATTTATATTTGAATAAGGTATAAAAGTAGTGTCGTTGATAGTATTATTATTAATCAATTGATTGTCATTGTTATAGAAATAAATATTATTAAATAATTTAAAATTTGAATAATAATTGAGATATTTACAAGATAATTTTAAATTAATAATTGATTTAGTATTTAAATTATTATAAATAATATCAAATATATTATCAGGTAAATCTAATAAATTCATTGTTGTTTAAAAAAAGAGAGGAGATAGAGATAAAAGAAATAAGAGAGAAAGAAAGAAAGAGAAAGTATTCTATTTAAATATTCAAATGTGGTGGCTTTTATAATAATAATAATAATAATAATAATAAAAACCCATGTACATTGAAATACATTGAAATATGTGTCAAAATTATATTAATCATTGATTTGACACATTTTCTATTTTTAAAATTGTGGGGTTTTTGGGTTTTTAATAGGGGTCTTTCTTTTTCTTTGATTTTAATGGGAAGGTATAACCGAAATTTTATTTTTATTTTTATTTTTATTTATTGATTACGTAAGAGTCACGCAATTAATGGTCACGTGTTTATCACGTGATCTTATTTCCGAATTTGGATTTTTAATTTTTACCGGATTTAAGATTTTAAGATTTTAATTCAAGGGCAATAAAGGGCAATAAAGGATAATTAGGGATATATAATTAATGCTTTGTTCATTTTCTTTGATTTGATTCCTTTTTCAGATGAATAATGAATAATAATAATAAAAATATATTATCATCTAAACCTTCAAAAGCTTGTGATGCTTGTAGGAAAAGAAAAATTAAATGTGAATTATTAAATGATAATGATAATAATACTAATAATCCTATTTGTATTAGATGTAATTTAAAAAATATTCAATGTACTTATAATTATATTTATAAAAAAAAAGAGAGGAAATTAGATAATAGTAATAATATAGATACTACTAGTCCTAAAAAGAAAAGAGGTAGACCAAGGAAAAATATCAGTAATTCTACTATATCAAATGATTATTTATTACAACCACATTATTTAAATTTAAATTCTTTACCAATACCCATTAATAATAATAATAATAATAATGATATTTATTATAATCAATTTATTAATAATAGATTAAATGATTCTTCAATTTTACTTAATAAGATTATAAATGATTCTCAAATTGATAATACTAATAATAATAATAATAATAATATTCAAAATACCCTATTAAATCCTTTACAAAATGTTGAAGATAGATTAAATAAAATGGAATCAATGATTAATTCCTTAGTTGAAAAAACTTTACATAGTTCATCAAATTTAATACCAAATTCATTACCTAATACACCAATAAATACTCCTATTCAAGAAAATTTTAATCAAACTAATAATAATAATAATAATAATAACAATAATAGTAATTCAAATGTAGAAGATGTTTTATTAAAATTTAATAAATGTGAAGGTTTATTTATGCATACATCAATTTTCTTCTTATCAAATCCTGGTATAAATATTTTAGAATCAAAAATTAATAATAAAAATGTTTTAAAACCTTTAACTAAATTTTTACAATTTAGTTCAATTTATGAAAAAAATATTATTAAAAATTGGATTAAACCAATTAATGAAAATAATTTATTACCTTTACCAAATAGAAATTTAATTAATTTATTAATTGAAAATTTTAATTGTTGTGCCCTTATTTATAATATAATTGATATTGAAAATTTGAAAAAATTATTAAATTTTTATTGTGATTTTAGAGATGGTATTATAAATAATGAAAATGAACCAATCTTCACTAATTCAGATTATTTTTTAATGAATACTTCATTATTGATTGGTTGTTTATTAATTAATTCTGATTTTAAAAATAATAATAATGATTCAACTCTAAATTTTGAAATTATTGAAGAAAATTTATTGAAAAATTCAATTTTTTATTATCATAAAATTTCAATTATTTCAAATGATTTAAATTCAATTATTGGTTGTTTATTATTATCAATTTATGCTGATAATATATCAATCTCAAAGGCAACTTATTTAATTTCAAGTACCGCAATTAGATTAGCTCAACAATTAGGTTTACATTTAGAGGAATCTTATAGAGGTTTATCAATTAATGATAGAAATTTAAGATTAAATATTTGGTGGTTTTGTTATGCTTTTGATAAAGAAATTTGTTCAAGATGGGGTCAAGCTGCTGTTATTAATGATAATGATATTTCAACTCCTTTCTTACCAGGTTTTGAAAGTTTTTATTCACCAAATGTTAACATTATTAATAATAATAAAATGAATAATAACAATAACAATAAAACAAATACCCCTTTCAATAATAATAATAGAAAAACAACTAAAAGATCATTAATTGGATTTGAAATTCTTAATGTTTTAGATCCAATGACTGAAAATTTTGAAAATTGTAAAAATTTAGAACAATTTGTCACAATTGATTTTGCATTTATAATTTCAAAAGTTTATAATAATTTTCTTAGAGCAAATTCAATGAAAAATTTATCATTAATTGAAATTAAGGAAAGATTAAATGAAACTTTAACTGAATTAGAAAATTGGAGACTTAATATACCTGAAAAATTAAGACCTGATAATTCATTCAATAACTTTGAATTTAATAAAAATATTGAAATTTTGAAAAATAAAAATGATAAATTTTCAAAATATAAAATGATAATTGCACTTGGATTTAATGTTAAATATCATCATATTAAATTAATGATTTTCAGAGCTTATTCAAAATATTGTTATATGGAATTTGGTAAAGAATTTATTGAAAGAGAAATTTATTTAAATCCAATAATTTCAGCTAGAAGTATTTTAAAAATGTCATGTATTGTTGATTCAAGATTTGGTAATTATGCAAATTATTTTATTTTTTATCCATTTAATGCATTTTTAACAATTTGTTCATCATATATTTATTTAGAAAATGAATTAAATTTAAATAAATTTGAAATTATTAAAGATTTTAAATTATTAATTGATTGTGTTAAATTACATATTGAACCATTTCAAGATATTCATAATAAATTAGCAAGTAGATATAAATTAGTTAGTTTAATTCTAAAATCAATGTTATATGCAACTTATAAATGTTGTATTGAAAGATATGGTGAATTTAATAATGAATATAAAATTGATGGAATTGAAATTTTGAATGATATTGATGATATTGTAAATCAAATTAAAAAACCAATTGATTTATTAGATTTTAATATAAATTATTATAATGAATTGAAAAATTATAATTATAATTCAACTAAATTACCATATTTTAGACCAAATGATAATAATCAATATAATAATACATCTACCACTAATAATAATGATAAAACTCCAACAGTTTCATTTTTATTATCACCAAATAAATTTGAAGTAAACAGTAATGTCAGTTCTCATACTGATAATGAATTAAATATCCAGGAAAACTTTTTCCAAAACATGATGAATATACCCAACTATTTCATGGATTATACCATTGAATAAGAACAATGCAATGTATAAAATTATTACGTAATCTTTGTACATATAATTAAAAGTGAAAAATTAACTTTTTTTCTATTAAATTGACTAAATTTACATGTCAACATCGATCTCTTCTTTTGGAAAACAACAATGAATAAAGTACTTACGTGTGATATAGATACAACGATATATGATGCAAGTATATTAATGAAAGAAAGTAAATTAGATTATATATTAATAACTAATAATGATGAATTAGAAGGTATTGTAACAACTAAAGATATTGGATTTAGTATTAATTTAAATAACAATAATAAATTAATTAAAGATATAATGACTAAAGATCCATTATGTGCAATTGAAGGTTCTAAAATGGAAGATATAATTAATGTAATGATTAATAAAAAATTTCGTCATTTACCAATAATTAATAAAGATAGTAAAATAATTAATTTAATTGATATTAGAGAATGTTATAATTATTCAATTAATAAATTAGAGAAATTATATAGTAATAATAAAGGTATTGATGAAATTTTAGAAATTAGTAAAATTGGTAATGGTAAAATTAGTCAATATTTGAAAAATTTGAAAAAATTATTACAAGGTCCAATATTAAATGATGTTTTAAATAATGGTAACAATAAAGTAATTTATTGTAATATTAATGATAGTGTTTATGAAGTTGGTATGAAAATGAAAGAATTTAAAAGAACTGCAATTATAGTTAAAGATGATGATGATGATGAAAATGTTGGTATATTTACAACAAAAGATTTAGTTTTCAGAGTTATAAGTGAAAAATTAGATGTAAATAAGATTAAAATTGGTGATGTTATGACTAAAAGTTTTAAATTTGCTAATAAAGATATGAATATTCATGATGCATTAGAGATGATGATTAATGGTAAATATTTAAACTTACCAATTGTTGATAATGATAATAATGATAATGATGATAAAATTATTGGTATAATTGATGTTATTAAATTAATGAGATTTACATTAAATCAAATAAAAACATTGGAAGAATTAGGTGAAGATGATGAAGATGAAAATGAAGATGAGAATGATGAAGTTTATGATGATGATGAAGAAATTGATGGTGATATTACAATTGATGAAATACGAGAATTTGAAATTTCAAAGAATGATAATATTAAAATTGAAAAAGATATTTATTTTAAAATTGATAATAATGGTAAGAAATTTGTGATTAAAATGAAGATAAGTAAGGGATATTTAAGGTTAAAGAAAGAAATTTTGAAAATAATTGGTAAGAAAGATGTTGAAATTGGATATTATGAAAGTGATGATTTAATTGAAATAAATGATGATGAAAGTTTAAAGAATTGTATTGAAATTCAAGATAGTAAAATGACTAATATTGTTATTTTTAAAAGTAGTGGTAGTGGAGAAAGTAGTACTGATTATAATGATAGTGTTAATGTTAGTATGGGAGTTGGAGTTGGTATGGGTGTATTAGGTATTGGTATGTATTTACTTAGACGTAGGTGATAGGACAATATAGTATATTAGAACATTTAAAATATGTAATATAGTAATATAGTAATTTATTATAATTAATAATAATTATATACAAGTAAAAATAGACAATTTATATAATGAAATGAACATCAATATAGTTATAATTATACAGCATTCTTTTCCATTGAAGCAGCCTTTTTAAGTAATTTTTTATAAGTTTTCCTCTTTTGAGCTTCAAATACATGTTTACCAATATGAACATTAGTACCTTTGAAGGAATCAATTGGTAAATCAATTGCATTTGGAGTAAATTCAGTAATATTTGAATTTACAAGATTTGGATTTAATTTTTCAATAAGGTAATCATTAATTAATTGAAAATTTGATAAATTTGCAAGTTGATAATCTGGAATATTAATTGAAAAAGTTTTCTGAATTAATTTAAAAATATTTAATTTATCATTAATTGGTATTTGAATTGTTGTTTGAATATTAGATTTTTGGAAAATTTCATTTAATTTATCATTTATAATTAATTTATAATTATCATTATTTAATGATAATTTTGATTTTGGAATCCATTTTGAAACTACGAAACCATTTAAATTTTCTTTAATAATTTCAGGATCTGTATAACGAGGATTTTTAATACCTAAAATTTCAACTTTTGGAGCATCATTTGCAACTTTATCTTGAATTTCAACAGCTTTTTCATTTGATACTGGTTTAATAGCTGGAGTTGAAGATGATTTATCTGTTTTTTTGAAGAAACGGAAATAATCAAGCACAGAAGGAGCAGTTCTAGTAGATGAGAAGGTACGTACAGTACGTAGAGACATTGTAAAGGCAGTTGCTTTCAAAAAAAGAGAGAAAAAGAACTGATGGAATTTGTGTATAAATAATAATCCATGAAAAATCATGAAGTTGGAAAAAAATAAAAAATTTGAATTTCTCCAATTTCAGTCGCTTTTCTTAGAGACTGAGTATTTTTGTTAAGATTAGGTAATACAATATCCTATTCTGATGAATTGAGGATATGCCTCGCTACATGGAAATCTTGGGTTCATGACAGATATTGCTTACGTGGCAATTGATCAATGTCTAGTGGTCGGTGAATTGAATCATGGATAATAGTTAATACGGCATTAGTAACGGGAGTATGAGTTTAGAACACAGATATACCTAGTAGAAGG
>JAJMAS010000197.1:0-15126 GCA_030565065.1 Pichia cephalocereana | reverse complement strand
TAATAATAATATTAATAATGATCAAATGGATATAGATAATAATGAAAATAATAATAATAATTTAAATCCTAATCCCAACACCTCAGATCCAGTGGTGAATTGGAATATAATTAAAAATCCTTCAAATGGTAGAACTAGAATTTCTCAAGCTTGTGATCGATGTAGAGCTAGAAAAATTAAATGTAGTGGTAAATCTGATAATAATCCAAAATGTACAAATTGTGAAAAAGATGGTTTCCCTTGTATCGTCTCAGATAAATTAACTAGAAATTCATTTCCAAAAGGTTATACTAAAAATTTAGAAAAAAAATTATTAGATGTTGAATTAAATAGGAATCAATTATTACTTGAGATTAATAAATTAAAACAAAAATTAAGTTTTTATGAAAATAATAATAATAATAATAATAATAATAAAGAAGTTTCAAATTCTGATAATATTATCAAAAATCATACAACAGATAATCTTAGTCCCCCAATTATTAATAACAATACCACAATAAATAAATCTAATAATAATATGACTATTGATAAAAATATGTTACATACACTTTCATATGGAAATGACAATAACTTTTCAAATCGAACTAAAAAATTATCTGATTCAAGTTCAAATTCAGATTCAGTTTTAAATTCAAAAATAAAACAAATCAATACTTTTAGAGAAACTCCAACTGTTAGAGATAATACTTTTTATAATACAAATATTTTAACAAATAGTAATGGTTTACTGATTTTAGATCAAAATTTGAAATCTCCATTTGAAACTATTTTTGCTTTATTAAAATCAAATCCTTTTAAAGGTTATAATTCTGGTAATAATACCTTTTTCACACCATCTGATTCAAAAAATGTTGCCTCATCATCTGTGAACTCATCCTCAAATAATAATAATACCAACAGTATCGATGATAGCGGTTCGTATATTAATGATGATTTGAACCTTCTAGCTTATAAACATTTAACCAATTATCATATGAACTTAAATAGATATTTGAATTTAATCTTATACAAGTTAATTTTCCCTCTATTCAACTTAGATTCAAATCATAATAAAACAAATGGTGACGCAATGGCTGGTTTAGAATCAAATAAAAATTTGGATCATTTAATTTGGTTATTTTTCAATGATTATAATAAATTAATTCCAATATTGGATTTCGAATTATTTTATAATGATTATCTCAATTTTGTTAATAAATATACTCTAAAAAATTCAACTTACTCTGATAATGGTGAAATGAAAAAAAGGTATTACGAATTCAACCAAAAAGATCAAGATACTTTAATAAAATTAATTCTGGTTTTAAAATTTACCCTATGTCAACCAAAGATTAATGAAAATAATAGTTCATCTGCTTTCTTACCTGATAAAACCTCTTTAAATCAATTAGATGAATCAATTAAACTTATTAATCTGAAACATATTATCTTAATGTTTAGGAATATTAATTTTTCATTATCTCCAAATTTAGATAAACTTGAAATTACATTGTTAATCTATTATTATCTCATCAAATTTGAAAACTATAATTTACCTAACTACACTGATAGTGTTCATTCTCATATTAGATTTTTATTAGATATTATTAATATCAATAAAGGTTTAGTTAATAGTTTGAATATCAATAAGAAAAATGATTTACTTGATATCAATACAAAAACTAAAGAAAAAAATATAATTGAAATTCAAAGATTAAAACTTTATTGGAATTTCAAGATCTTAACCAAATTGGCAGAAATCTATTTCAATATTCCATTAACTAATGAGTATAATACAATTACAAGTGCTGAAAATACAACTTCTAAACCTGCAAGTTTGGAAACAATTGTTTTGGTTAATAATGATATAAATATTACATTATGCTTAGTTAAATTGTTGAAAATAATTCCTTGGAATGTAATGGAATTAATCAATAATAAACGTGAAGAAGATTTAAAGAAAATTGATGCAAGTTTATCATTATGGAAAAAATCAGTTGAAGATTTATATAATGAAGATAATTCAGTTGTTTTCAATAAATTAAAATCATATTATTTATACTTTAAGGTGTTAGTTAATATTAATGGCTCAATTGATTCATCTTATTTTATTGATTTTATTGACCTGGTATATGATTTAACCTTCAACAATCCAAAATCAAGCAATAAAACTCATGAAATCTCAATTGAAGGTGCTGAAAGTTTATGTTTACATAGTTTTAATTTCCATTTAGTTACATTAATATCAATAACAAGTTTACAAAATATCAAGGATAAGTTAGTTTGTCAAAAAATTTATAAATTGATTCAACTATATCAAATTTTAATCAATTATAAAGATGTTGATCCATTAATTACCACCTTTGTCAATTACATAAGAGAAAACATTCTGTATTCTTTCACAGATGCAAGTACAGTTCAAAATGATACACTTCAATTATTTTCTTCTGTTGAAATGAATAAATCAAGAAATAGTTCATTATTTGATAAAAAGAAATCAACTAGAAAGAAGAAAGCTGCCTCATTTTCTAATGCATCTGGTTCAAGCCCAATGAATTTTGATTTGAATGCTTTTAATTTTGGATCTGAGTCATTTTGTTCAAATGAGGACTCTACAATTAGTAAAAGGAGGAAATCAAGTGCTTCTAATACAAGTTATTTATCTTCTAGTATATCAGTAGTTTCAAAAGAGTCTTCAATAATATCTTCTAATAGAAGATTTTCAGCATCATCAAATGATAGCACACCATCGTTATTTGCATCAGCTACCAGTCCATATACCAATAATAATTTTAATATAAGTGCATCAAGTTTAAATGCAAGTAATAATAGCAGTATTAATAGTTATACTGCTACACTTGCATCAAATAATAGCAACACTAATGAATCAGGTCTTGCACAGTCTTCTACATCATCCTCGATGAAGATGAGACCTACTGATAATTCAATTCAACCCCTGAGAATACTGAATAGAAGCAGATCATTATCAACAGATTCTAAAATTCGTTCATATAAAGTTACCGACAGACGTCCATCAATTTCTAATCAATCCAATACACAAAGTTTCCTTAGCAGGGAAAATTCAGTTGATGCAAGCAATAGGAGCTTTACCGAACACCTAACTGATGATGAAATGATTTCTCAAATATTAAATTCAGATGTTGATTCAGAGGCAGATTCTGATATAATTGGTTCTTCATCAAGTAAAACCAGACCAGTTTTCAAACCAAATACAAGTTTATTACCAACAATTCCATCTGAAGGTAACTTAATGAAAATAATGAGTGCATTTGAACCAAGTACAATGGAAGCTATGAAGAAAACACTACCAATCAGTGAAGAATTTAATGTAGACTCATTTTTTTCAACTAATTCAAATTCCAATCTAATTAATTTAGCAAATCAATCAGCAGATTCTAATTCATTGGAAAATAGTTTGAATATGGCAAGATTTTCCAAAGCTTTCAAAAAATCACCTACAAGTTCTGTATCCGTTGCTAATGTTTACAACAATCAACTCAATAGTTCTGCAACTTCACCGGTTGTAAGTCCTAAAAAGGCAGATACTATTAGTACAGAAAAACCATTGATTGATGATGAAGATCTAATGAGATTGAAAGAACACGTTCTCAGTTTGAAATCATCAATTAGTTAAATATTATTCCCTTTTACATTCCTTTACTCTTTCAATTCTATTTAATTATTCATTTACTTCAACTTTTTATTTAACTTGAATCTTAGTTCATGTATACTACATTATGTTTTTAATAATACTTTTTCTCTAAAATAGGTTTTAATTTAAATGTTAATTATATAAAAATACAAGGTAGTTTACTGTGTGATATCAATATTTTTTTTTTCATTGTTTGTGAGAATGATTCGAATGAATTAATTTGGAAGTTTGTTCATTTTTTTGACACCATCTCCTTTTTCAATTTCCCATTTATGCTTTGTCACAATGATTTTTCTAATAAGTAAGTGAATTAAATAAGATGAAGATCCAAGGAATCTAAAACAACTGAAACCGAAAACCGACCATAAAATGAATGCTAGATATTTATTTGAAGTAATTGAATCAGGTTTCCAAATTTGTGTAATTGTCATAACTAACACAACATTTGCAATAACCCAAAATAAGACAACTCTTGATCTAACATCTCTATAATAATCTTCTTTACTAACTTCTGCTTTCTTTTTACCACCATCTTTACTACGTTTATTTCTCATATCAACGGGTTTCTTTCTTCTCTCCTTTAATTTAAGAACAACTTCACTATACATTGAATCAATATCTTGTTGTTCTAAAATACCAGTTGTAATGAATTGTTGACCTTTTTCATCTGTTTCAATAATTGCAGATCCTAAAGATGTTGTAACTTCAGTATCACCCTTTGTACCCCATGAAACATCATGTGTATTACAAAATGCATAAATTTGTAATAAACATGTATATGCAGGCAACATCATGAAATATTGAATTGATGATGAAAAAATATGCCATGGATCTAAATAAAGGAATGACATTAATACATATAAACCATAAGTTGATGCCATTGAAACACAAATTGATGCAAAACTTAATCCTCCAACTGTACCTGCATTATGACTTTTAATCATCAATGATAAGAAATAAAATCCAGAAATGATTGCATACATACCACAAATTGTCAGTAAAATAACACAAACCCAAAATAACATTGGCGCCCCTGTTGGTTTATTACCCATTGAAATAACTAACATTGCTAATAATGTACAAATACAGATATAGTTCATAATTTCAAAAAAAATTTTACCACCAGTTCCTGCAATTGTAATCAATGAACCTGCAAGATAATAAAAGGTAATATAGAAATTTGAAATTGAGAAGAAACTGAAAACTAATGATAATGCTTGATAAATGAATTCAATATAGAAGAAGAACTTTCTCATTGCTGAATGATCTGTTTGCAATATTTGAGATGATTGTTTTAACGAATACATTGCAGCAAAGAAGGCACCATTTAACCAACGTCTTCTTTGAAGAACAAATTCTGATAATGTTTCAGGAACATCAGTTTCACCCTTTGCATCTTTACAATATTTTAAAACCCATTGAGCACCCCTTTTAGCAACCAATTCCCATGCTAAAATTCTATCTTCTGCTAAATACATATTTGCAGAGAATATGTTTGCCATATCTGCACTATCTTGAGTTTCACCTTGAAAATATGCCTTTAAAGGTCCGGTACCATCAGGATGATTTTTCAGTGCATCATATCTATATGCAGATAATGCACCAGGTAAAACACTGATATAACCGAAAACAGATTCACATGGTTTATCTAAAATATTTGACATCTTATATTCGAAATTCTGTGATGAAACTAATGGATTTATTAATTTTGACCAATATTTACCCTTCATTGCAACAATTTCACCAGCTGCACCAGCAACATTGGAATCCAAATCAAATGCTTTCCATAAGTTGTAGACTGCTGTATCATTAGGTCTAGTACCGACATCCAATAAAACACAAACATTTGGATTTAAGACAGGACAAATTGCATTGAATAACCATCTATGAGAATTAATTTTCTTTGCATTCTTCTCTTTCAAACAGAAAATCATTTGAACTGGAGTAGTTTCTTTACCACCAACAATTTTCAAATCTTCATTAACTGAAACTTGTGCAGTATATTCAAATAAATGTCCCTTAACTTCCTTTTGATTAACAAAAGATTTAGCAATTCCTTCTTGATATACACCCATAGTACCTAAAACTTCCAAAATACCAGGACTAACCTTATTTCTACCATCAGAAACAATACAAACAACAACTTTTTTCCATGAATCTTCTCCCCAAGTTGAACTTCTCTTTCTACTTGTTAAATAAGCAATATTTCTGAAAACAGCATGTAGTGTTCTTGTCAAAGCAACTTCATCTTCATTATACATTGTAATACAAATAACAATTTCTGTTTCTCTTTCTAATTCAATTTGTCTTAATGAAAAACCGTCTTCAACAAAATCATCTGGATCAGATGTGACAGCAGAATATTTCATAAAATCAAATTCATCAGCATGCTTCAATGGTAATAAATCATGAAGTAAACCTGGAATTGGTGTATCTAAAACAAGATTACCTGTTCTTGATCTAAATACTGTTTGTTTATTATGAAAGTTATTTCTTCTTGGTTGAATCATTGGTGCTTTGTCCATTAAGTTTTTATCAAAATAATCGGAGCCAGAGTCTGATATTTTTGACATTCTTGATCCATTTGGAAATTCGAAATCTCCATCTTCTGGAACATTAATTGTAGATTGATCTGATGAAAAATAAGATGAAACATTACTTTTTGTCTTAGATACTTTTGAACCCATTGATGAGCCCATTGTCATTTCTGAACCACCAGAGGAAACTCTACTACCATCTTGTTGTTGTTGTGGAATGTTGTATCTTTTAATTGAAGAGTTTGGAGTTAACATTGGAATATTACCCAATGATTCATTGTCATCTTGGGTATAATCATATGAGTTTTGAGAGAAAACAGGTTTAGGTGTTTGTAAAATATTACGATTATCTGAATTATTTCTTCTTGGACTTTGATTGAAAATTGAATAATGACTAACAATTTCATTGTTTTCATCTTCTCTTTCACTATCATTAAATGGATCTATGATTGTAGAAAGAACTGATTGACGTTTTGGTGATTCTTTTTCAGTAAAAAGTTTCCGAGCAGTTGATGATCTTAATGGTGATTCATCAGCCCTTTGAATAAAATTACGTCCAACTGTACTATTGACAAAATTATTTGAATTTCTTCTGAAGGAAACAGCTGGGGAATATTTCATAGCTGCTTTGGATGGGGAATTTCTTTGTGGTGAATTACTTGGAGTATATGAGTCCTCCGGTTTTTTAACCGGAGATTGTAAAACTATGAATGGATTCTCCCTGAATGGATCAGACATGGTCTCTTGCTTCTCTAAGTCAATTTCAAAAAGAAAAAGTTTATAAATTTAGTTTATGTTAAGCAATAAACGACATATTGTGATTTCTGATCTATCATCAAACTAAGTTAGCCTTTGATTTAGAGTACAATATTAAAGTTTGAAAATAAAAGTTTTCTAAAATTTCCTTTTCGGGCAAAAGATAAACATTCCAGATACTTTTTCATGATTTGCTGACGTAAATATTTTTAATGTGATGTTAGCTAGTGCGATATATAACAGTTAGTTTATTAATTAATAAGAATGTAGTCTGAGTTATAATATGGATATATATAATAGAGTTAAGAAATACATATAGTATAAAGTGTAAATTAAATTAGTGTTTAGATTCGTATGCTTTTTTAGCCAAGTTTACAAGATCTTCAAATTCTCCTGTATCTTGACACATTGATCTAAATTGTGAATCAGCCTTTTGAATTAATTGATATGGATGATCATATTCTTTAACAGAACCATGATCTAAGACTAAAATTTTATCATAATCAATGATTGTCTTTAAACGATGTGCAATTGTTAAAATAGTACTATCTGAAAACTCTTCTCTGATTGTATTTTGGATCATTGAATCAGTTTCATAATCAATGGAAGCGGTTGCTTCATCTAATAATAAAATCTTTGGTCTTTTTAATAATGATCTGGCTAAACAAATTAATTGTCTTTCACCTTGGGATAAATTACCACCATCTTCAGAAACCTCTGCATCTAAATCAGTAAACTTATTAGTATTTTCTTGTGAATTTGAATCAGACTGCATATTCTTAATATCTTGTCCACTTTCGATAATAGTCTTTAAACTGTTGTATTCATCTCTTGAAATTAATCCAACACGTCTTAATGATTCATAAATATCAAGATCTGAGCTTTCATCAAACATATCTAAATTAGATTTTAATGTACCTGCAAATAATGTTGGTTCTTGTGGAATGATTGCTAAACCTTTTCTTAATGCATTTAAACCAATTTTTGAAATATCAACACCATCAATAACAATTTTACCCTTTTCAGGTTCTAAGAATCTAAAGAAACTTGTAATAATTGTAGATTTACCTGCACCCGTTCTACCAACAACACCAACTTTTTCACCTGGATTAACATGGAAAGAAATTCCTTTAATGACAAGTGGTAAGTTTGGTGCATATCTTAATGATAATCCTTCAACATTAATTTCACCATTTTCTGGCCATGATTTAGGTGGGTCAAACTCAGTTTCAACAGCACTTTCTTCTTTGATATCTTTAATATATTCTTGAACTCTTTCAACAGAATTAATATTAATTTCAACATCAGCATATGAACGTAAGAGCCATAATGCACTAACAGCAAACGATGAAGCAAATGATAATGAAATACCAGCCAAACCCGAATCAATATAACGTGCTGCTAAAACAGAAAGAGCCGATGAAATTGCAACAATTAAAGAACCAACAATTAATGCTCTATACGACATCCATCTATTATTGGCCCAAACAAAGAAAAAAGGTCTATTATTTGTATCAATCTTTTCTAAGTTTTGAATAATAAATCTTCTTTCGTCACCATAAGCTCTAATTGTTGTAACACCATTCAAAGTTTCTGTGAAATGTTGATTGATTGGCGATCTTGTAACAGATTCAAAACGTTTCAACTCTCTTGATAAGTTTAAGTAAAGAATACCAACATAACCAAAACTTAAAACAATAACAATACCAAAAATAAAGAAAATTGGAGTAATACATGTAATCAAAATTAAAGTACTGAAACAACCAAGTGCTGAAATAAATAACGCTTCTGCATATGGTGCAAATTCTTGATCAATACTTTCAATATCTTTAGAGAATCTGTTCATGATACGACCAATTGGGGTAGAGTCAAAAAATCTATTTTCTGCTCTTAAAACTTTTTTCAATAAGGTTTGGAACATTTCACGTGCAACACTCAAACCACCAAAATAAACCATAATAATTCTGAACGAACCCATAGCTGAATATAATAAACCAATTAGTGAATAAATTGAAAGATAATACATTGTTGAATGGATTGCAGAAAATTCAGAAACATCAAAATTATTATATTTTGTTTGCAAAATTGGTTTGTTCCATTCAATTGATTTTAAAACTGATAAAACATTAGTGACTGCAAAATCGGATTTAGCATAAACTTTTTCAACCATACTTTTGATAATCATACCAGAAGCTCCTGCTTTATCATTTTCAATTAAAGCCCAAATTCTTAACCAATAAGATTGATAAATATTAATTAATTGCGTTGAAATAAATGCAAATAATAATAATGCCCATAACCATGGACCACCAAATGCAACGAAATAACTTTTATAAACATCAAATGAAACAGTACCATCACTTTTAGTTTCCTCTTCAATTAACTTACCTGATTGATCAATTTGAACATCATCTTCAACAGGTTCGGAATCAATTTGATCAGCATTTAAACAAGATTCAAGAGCTGCGGCTGTACCATTTAATAGATGTGTATGGTTCTCACCAGGTTCAACTGCAGTTGCCATACCACTTAAATCTACCGATGATGCAACTCTTGATTGCATAACAGAAGTAGTTGTTTCATCATCAAATGCATTTTGCTCTAATAATTTTTCAACAGTACCTTGATTCTTAACTCTACCATTATCCATAATGACAACGTATGATGCATCTTTGATTGTTAATGAAACATTGTGAGAAACTAAGATACATGTACGATTCTTCATTAAATCACCAGTAATACAATTTTCATAAATATGAACAGCAGTATGTGAATCAACAGCAGATAAACAATCATCCAATAAAACATAAGCAGCATTTGAATATAATGCTCTTGCAAGTGAAACTCTTTGCTTTTGACCACCAGATAATGTAATACCCTTTTCACCAATTTCGGTTTGATCACCTGCAGCTAAAATTTCAAAATCACGTTTCAAACCACATGCTTCAATTGTAGCTGTATAACGTTTCTTATCAAATGGTGCAGCAAATAAAATATTTTCTTTAATAGTACCATTTAATAGCCATGCCGTTTGTGAGCAATATGCAACGGATTCAGTCAAACCAGTTTTAGAATCAACAATTAAATCATCTCTTGGAACATAACCTGGTAAGAAAACTTTACCATCAATTAATGTCATTTCACCTAAAAGTGCTAATAATAAAGAAGTTTTACCTGCACCAGTTGGACCAATAACAACATTTAATTTACCTTTTTGGAAATTAATTGAAATATCTCTTAATTTAAAATCATTTGAACTATCAACATCCCAAGAGAAAGTGGCATTTTGGAAGCCAACATCAGGTGAGTTTTCATCTCTTTCATTGATTAATTGTTCATATTTAGATGATTCAGGTTCTTCTAAAAATTCTTCAATTCTGTCTAGTGAAACCTTTGATTGAACAACGAATGAAAGCATATCAGCAAAATTATCAAGCGGAGTACGTAATAAATTGAATAATGATAAAGCAGTAAAAGCAATTGGTGTAGTTAAAGGTCTCTCTTCAATAACCGTATAACAATAGAATGCAACAAGGCAAACCAATGTTGGAGTGATATACCAAACAAAACATGCAATAACCCAAATAAAACATCTATTCCAAAGTAATTTTAATTCATCATTTCTGACATTAAGAATTTGTTCAGCAAATTTAGATTCCCAAGCAAAATATTTAATAATTCTAATATTTTGAAATGCTTCATTTAATTTTTGAATTCTTCTATCAGTAATTTTTAACATAGCCTTTTGATAATTACCTAAAATCATACTTAGTTTATAATTTAATGGCATTAATGCAACAATAGTTGCAGCACCAGCCAATGCTGCCCAGCCTAATAATGTGTAAAGAATAGTAATTGCAATAACTGTCATAACAAAAGAATTAACAAAATAGTGTAAATAACCACAAATTTCAGAAACTTTGAAAGAATCGACTGCAATTAAGTTAATAATCGAACCTAAATCTCTTGTAGAGTCTTCATTATCAGATTTATCAGATTCTGATGATTCTTCGTTAGTTGATTCGTTATCATCTTTCTTTTTACCTGATGAAGCAACGACTTTTCTTCTTAACGATTTTGAATAAACTTCACTGATTAAAATTGCTCTCATTCTGGTACAAATTCTTCTACCTAAAAACAAACCACGACCACTCAATGCAGATGAAATCGGTGCCGAGAAAACCATTAAAATAACTAACAACCATGCAAGACTTGCAGATTCGGTATCAGGAGAATCAACATATTCAAGAATTTTCTTTAACAACATTGAAGGGAAAAATGTTAAAACAGCTTCTAAAGAGGTAAGTACAGATTGGTAAAAGAATAATTTTCTAAATTGATAGAATAAATTAACTGAAAATCTTTTATGCCACTTCAGTTTATGAAATTTCAAAACCGATGGATAAGCATTATCCTCTAATTTCAAACTCCAAATATCATCCAAAGTTGGTAATCTTTTACGAGCATCCATAATCATTGAATTTAACCAATAAAATCCAAATACACTGAAAAACGAAGATTGTGATTCAGGTGAAGGAATTAAACCTTCATTGATTAAAACAATCACAGGTCTATCAGTGAAATGATCTAAACCTTGAATAATGAAAATTATTGTAACAATAGTGAATTGGATAATATAGAACATATCAGATTTTGAATTTAAAGTATGATGTAATAAAGCTGAACGGAATTGAAAAAAATTAGTTGATAATGAAACTGTAACTAAATTGAAAGTTTGATACCATAAATCTGGATAACTTAAAGGTAAACCAGTTGAAGAATGTGCTAATCTAATCGAAGTTAAAATGAAAAGATATAACCAAAAAGCAGCATTGATTATAGGATAAATTGGAGATTCCCATTCTTTTGATAAATCGGAAATAACAAAGGGGGATAAAGATAATGCAATTAATGATAAGTATAAAATTTCTTGAACAAATAACATTGTACGTTCAAAGAAAGTTCTGAAAACAAGTTTTGTTGTAACTTTTTTACTTGTATTGGAGTTATAGTTTAAATATTTTATACTAAAATGTTTTTCTAGTATAGTATCATTAGTATAATCTGTATTATCATCATCATCTTTAAGAGTTGTAGCAGTTGAGCCATAATGTGATACATCATTATCTTCTACAATTGAATCATTTTGTGATGGTAAATTCAAATCCAATTGAATTGAGGATTTGAATATATTATGTTGTACAATATAATAAACAATATGAGTTATTGATAATATAATTACCACTAACGGTATATATTTTTCAAGTACTTGATGCCTTGAACAACGTGTAAAATCGTCAACCAGCCAAACTTTATCACAGGATGAATTACTCATTCCCTGATTGAAATTCATTTGATTGTTTAAATGATTTAATTTACGGTTAATCAATGATAAAATTCAAGATAAAATATATAACAATTTAAGTCAAATTGATAAGAAAATTTGCCATTGAAAAAGATTAAGTAAAACACTTATACTGTAAAAAAATTAAATTTATTATTATGACTATTACGCGATTACTTTAATATGGCTAATGCCATCTACTTGCAAGGCAGCAAATTTACTTAGGATCCACAGTATGTAGTATGTAGAGAGTATAGTTACTTTAGATTTCTCTCTGTTATCAATCATTATTTATCAATCAGTATAATGAGTCATTATCTATTACTGTTATTTTAATTATAAAACTGATTATATACCCCATAAAACATTATATATTTAAGATTAATACTTACAAAAAAATTTAATCATCGTTCTTATCCTTTGAACCTCTTAATAAACCAGTTCTTCTTGCAGCAATTAAACCTGCCTTTTGACCAGAAACTGCACCTCTAGAAATAGTAGAAGCTTTACCAATATGTTGATGGTTACCACCACCATGAGGGTGATCGACTGGGTTCATCGCAACACCTCTTGTCTTTGGCCATGAGTTTCTCTTAACCTTATATTTATGGAATGCTCTACCTGCCTTTAATAATGGTTTATCAATTCTACCACCACCAGCAACGACACCAATAACACCTCTTGCATCAGAAGAGATAATTTTCTTTGCACCAGAAGGTAATTTGACTCTAGTTTTATTTTCATCTGGATTGTGTCCAATAATGATAACATAATTACCAGAAGTTCTACCTAAAGCACCTCTATCACCAACTTTTTCTTCAACGTTGGAGACAATTGTACCTTCAGGTAATGAACCTAATGGTAAAACATTACCAATATTTAATTTTGCTGATTTACCACAGTAAATAAATTGACCGGTATAGACACCTTCATTTGCAATAAAAGTTTCTTCTCTTAACTTAAATCTGTAAGGATCTCTGAATGAAACTTTAGCTAATGGAGCACCTCTACCTGGATCGTGAATAATTTGCTTAACGACACCTCTAATGTAACCATGTCTTTCAGCATAATCTAATGTTCTTAACTTTGCTGCACCCTTTCTTAATCTGGTGTGAGCGGTGAAGATAGAACCTGCACCCTTTCTTTGGTTTCTAATAACTCTACCCATCTTTGGTTCTTGAAACTAAGTAAATTTAAAGGTATAATCCTAAGCAGTAACCTATAGTAATTGCACACGCTATGGAAAACCTTACGTAACAGTGAAAAATATTAATATGGTGATTGTTTCCAACTTGAAAATAATTTATTATTTGAGTGCAAGCCCTCTTAGCCCTCACTGTAATCACGTGATATATTGATTTGAACTTAGTGGCCAGGATATTGTTAGGGTATTGCTTTATAAGATTACTTGTGATACGATTTTATAGTATATGGCAATAGTAATAAAAGTTGAACTATGAATATTACATTTATCCCCAGAATTTTTCAATCAATTCAACTTTTAGTATCACTATTTAGAGCATAATTAGTAGATAACATATACTTCACGTTAATGTCACGACAGACAATACTTTAAAGCTTTACAGTTTTTAACCTCTAAGACTTACCATTTCTTATACTATGGATTACATTTGTGCACTCTACCATACTAATAACAATATATCAAGAAGAAAAAGGTGGCTCATCAGTAAGTCTTAGAGGAAAGATATAAACGGTTGATAAGGGGAAAACAGAAAAAAAATATTAAAGGGTGCGAATCGAAGATCTGTTAAGAGATCTATATTATTATCAGAGAGTATATATTATTGTATCATGAATTATTATTATGATTGTTAAGATGATAATATACTATAAGTTTTATATCATGTATCATACATAATATTATATAGACTTTATTAGTATTATATAAACAGTAATTACTCATCGGAGACGACAACTTCGATTTCAACATCATCGTCATCTACATCCCTTTGTGTATGATCATCATCTTCAACATCATCTTCTTCTTTTTTAACATAATTTGCACTATCCTCCTCAGTTTTTCCTTCACCTTCACCTACTACTTCTTCTTCTTCTTCTTCTTCATCCTCTGCATTGATTGCAACGGTAACATTTAATTTTTTACCATTCCAAATTTCATTATTAAATTTTTTAATAACAGCTTTTTGAGTTTCTTCATTTTCAAATTTAACAAATCCTATACCCCTATTTTGAATTTTAACATTATTAGTTTTCAACATTTTATACATTTCATTAGGAACTGTCTTTCTTGGTATTTTAACCCATTTCGGATTAAAATCTTTTAAAAATTCACTTAAATCATTTATTGATATATCCCTATCTAAATTACCAATAAATACAATAGTTTTGGAAGGTTTACCATTAGCTAATTTACGTTGTCTTTCCTCCCTATCTTTTGATCTTGATCTAGTATTATTATGATTATTATTATTATTTAAATATTTCATACTCATATTCATATTTGGATTAATACCACCCATGTTAACACCACCGATATTCATATTCATATTTGAATTAATTGGGTATGTATTAATTGGATAAGGATTCATTTGATAAGGATTAATTGGGATATTCATCGGATTAATTGGATTAATATTCATAACTGGTATTAGTTCAATTGGAGTTGGAAAAAATGGTTTGATATTTTTATTATCAAGATTTGAAAAAAATGATGTCGGTATACTATTTTTTTGTTCATTATGTTCCTCTGATTGATTTTCAAATTGATCTTGAGTTTCAAGCTCATTTGCAGGTTCAGTTTGTGTTTCATTAATTTGTGTTTCATTAGATTGTTCATTGGTAGTAGTAGTATT
>JAJMAS010000195.1:0-15344 GCA_030565065.1 Pichia cephalocereana | reverse complement strand
AATTCAAAATTTAAAATTTACTATGGTAAAAAATTTCCAGATTCCCGCAGTGTATGAGACTAATTAGTAGCATTGACTTTTCCATCCAGCTTTTCTCCTTCGGGGTTATCGTGATTCACCTCCTGACACAGCTTTTTAGAACGGATAATTGACAATGGTAAATGTAATAATACAGACGAAAAGATATATGCTTCAACTTCGACGTTGGTGGAGATTATATGCTCCAACAAAACGACTTAATCAATTACTCACATTATTCTTGATTTACTTAACTTATCAATGTATTAAAATAACTATTGCATCATTCACATATAATGAACCATTGTGGCATATAACACGATATAGAATTGGTGAATACTTCTATAATAATAAAGATTTACGATATTTCCGAAAAACTGATGAATTTGAATGGGAATTAGATCATGAAGATATAAGAGAATTATTGAAAATTGAATATTTGAAAAAACTAAAAGCTTCAGGTATTGATTTTAATCAATATTTCCAATCTTTAGAATTAAAGAATCAACAAGTTGAAAAGTTGGATTTTTATGGATTAAAATTTGAAGACTTTATGTTAAAATATGCTAAAACTATTGATGAAAATAAAATATCTTTTCCACATCCGGAAAGAACAATTACTAATAAAGGAGCTCCGATTATCTGGGATACGTTATTTGTTGATGATGCATATAGTCGATTATCAGAAAGCTATCTATCCAAGATAATGGAATTTGATGAAACATTCCTTAAAGACTTAAAACTTAAACATGACAATATACTAAAATCATTACCAATTGATGAAAAATGTACTTATTTTGAAGGTTCCGGTTACGTTTTCATTGGAGGTGGAATTTACACTTGGTATTCATTATTATCAATTATATCATTAAGGAAAACTGGATCAAAACTACCAATTGAACTTATTATACCACATCCAACTGATAGGGATTCATTATTATGTGCAACGATTCTTCCAGATGTATTTAATACTAAATGTGTATTGATGGAAGATAAATATTCAAAGGAAACTATCAAAAAATTACCTATTAGGGGTTATCAAATCAAATCAATGGCAATTTTAGCTTCATCTTTCGAAAATGTAATGTATCTGGATTCTGATGTTTTCACTGTTGAGAACCCAGATCCATTATTTACATCTGAATTATTCAAACAATATGGAATGATAACATGGCCTGATTTTTGGAGACGTACAACATCCCCATTATTATATGATACACTAAATATTCAAGTTGGTGATAAACCAATTAGGTTTCTAAATGATTATTTTACACCATCTGAGTTATTATATCCTAAGAAAGATTTAATTAATGTTACAGAAACTGTTAATTATCATGATTTAGCGGGAACATTACCTGATTGGTCAACCGAAGCAGGATTAATGCTAATTAATAAAAACACTCATATTAATACATTATTATTATCACTTTATTATAATATGAATGGGCCTGCTGGATATTATCCATTATTATCACAAGGTGGTGCAGGTGAAGGTGATAAGGAAACGCTTGTTTTAGCTGCACATGTATTAAATGAACCTTGGTGGCAAGTTAATACACAACCTGGTAAAACTTATGGTACATGGATAAAGGAACGTAATTGGATTGTTGATACATGCATTGTTCAAGTTGATGCATTAGAGGATTGGGAAGGTACATTAGGATTAGTTTGGACGCAAGATCATTGGAGAAATGAAATGATTGAGAGAGGTGGTTATGTTTATAATTATGATTATTCCTTCGGTAAGAATGGTTATGACTATTTAAATATTATGGGAGAGGATTTAAACAATAAGGGTAACGATTGGATACCAATGTATGAAAAAAAGGAAAATCATCATACAAAACCGATGTTACAAAAGCCAAGAGATATGTTTTATCATCTACATAGTCCTAAATTAGATCCATGGAATTATGTTTTGGATAATTTATTTACAGATCTAGAAGGTAGACAAATGCGTAATTTTGGTGATTTATGGGTTAAACTTGGATGGGATTTTGAATTATGGATTTGGGAAACTGTACGTGAATTATTATGTGTTGATATTAAGAAAAGTATTAATGGATTATCTGAAGAAGATTTAGAATTTTTACAATTAGCAGTATCACAGATGAAAGCTTTTAAAGGTAGAAATTATGATGATATTTGTAAAGGTGAAGGTGGTAGATTAAATAGTCGTATTGAATGGTTACGTAAAGACGGTGTAAATAAATTAAAGAAGGAAGGTAAACATCTTCATGGTTGGAAATTAAATGGTAAAGAACGTGAACGAGTTAGGAAGATAGTGGATGATAAATGGGGTACAGATTATCGTTCTCAAAGAGATTAATAGAAGTCTAAATTCATAACTTTTAACCATTTATAACCTTAATAAAAGTGTTGTAATTGTAATAATAAATATTACGTAATACCATAGTAATTAAAACGATAACTGCAATCATTTTAGTCTTAATAATGACTAGCAACAATTATATCTGTTCCTCAATAGATAACTCATGAGTGAACAAGCACCATTTAGAAATGCATATGAGATACGACATGTTCAACCCAATGCAGCCAAATCATGTACAATTTGCTATAAACCAAGTGATATAGTTTTAATTACAGATAATAAAAAAGATTGGTTTTATGTATGTGGATCACATTTGAAAGATAAGAATTTTGCAAATTTAGTTTATTGGAACAATGAGGGAAAAGATGTTAGTCAAGAATGGAAGGATAAATGTTTTGCTGTAGAGAAAGCAATGAAAGAAGTGAAAAAACTTGAAAAAGGTAATGAAATTAAAAGTAAGAGTAGTTGGTTGAGTTGGCCTAAAGATAAGGAATCTAAGGATGATAAAGATGAAAAGAAAAGTGATAAGGAACATGAGAAGGAGAATGAGAAGGAGAATGAGAAGGATAAGAAAATTGCAGATTTGGCTAATTGGAAGAAAGAATTAGCAGATGCTGAACTACAACTGAAAGAATTTGAAAAGATTAATACAAGATATGTTCTTGATAGTGTATTTTATAAGGGAAGACTTATGCAAGAATGGAAACAACGACATGCTAATGAGATTAAGGAAAAGTTGAATAATGGGACTTTATTTCCAAGTTTAGAAGGTGTTAAAAGTCTACGTAAGGAAGGATGATAATTTAATATTAATTAAGTTAAAACTGTTAATTAATCTATAAAAACTAGAAATATATACTTATTATTCTATACCTAAAACCCTTTATTATATATAACTTATGAGAACATTTTTTCTTGTTTATATTTAGCACCTTTTACACCTCTTACCATTAAATCCATTGTCAGAGTTTTAGTTGTACCATTTTCATTTGGAATATCAGCAACTGGAACTGTTTTAATATAAGTAAAACCTAATTTTTGATAAATTTTCCTATTTCTTGGATGGCTACTTTCAAGATAAAGAGGAGCACCAATTCTTGGACGACCAGTTTTTGTCATATTTTTAGTTTGTTGTTGTTGATCATATTTTGATAAAATATCTTCATCTTCATTATAATACCAAGAAGAATGAGCAGATTCATTATCTGAGAATGAGGAATAACCTGAATAATCAGTTAAATTATCAGAATCTAAATCAAATTGGAAATTAAAACTTTGAATTTCACTATTCAATTTTGATTCTTCATCACTTGCAGATGAATTTTTCGAATTTGATACACTATTATTACCATTAACATCATCATCGTCATCTTCTTCATCATCCTCTTCCTCCTTAGGTTGTTTATAATTATCAACATATTTTTGACAAACATAATCAATTAATTTTCTAGCTAAACCTTTACCTCTACCTCTCGGTATTGCACCAATATCAGATAAATACCAACTATAATTAAAATCATCACCTAAAGTTTCAGCTCTATATTTATCTAATAATTTCCATTGTTCATCAAAAACCCGTTTTCTAGTTTGTTTATCAGCTAACCAAACAAATTTCAAATAACCGGCTTGATACATACTCCAAACATATGAGAAAAGACTATGATTTTCTACACCTTTCGAATCATCGCCAGTTAATTTTGATTTACTATTTGATTTTGAAGATTTTTTCTCAGGTTTCCAAAAACAAGCAACTGCTAAAAATGGAGCATTAGGATCAATTAATTCAGCATCTAAATCTCGAATACCAACTAAGACACCTGATAAAATAGTTGAATAAGTTGCAGCTTCAAATAATGCTAAATTCATTTCATTTTTCAATTTTGATTCTTTAATATCTTTCATAAGATAACTAATATATAAATCTTCGGCAAATGCAATCTGTAAAGTACGAGCAGCTTTTTTATAATCTTTTATCGTTAAAACTTCAACATGTAAATTTTCTCTTGTATTTAAAGATACTTCAGGATCCACAGTTTGTTCTAAAGTAGTAGTGGGAGTTTTAGTAGTTGAAGTTCCAAATAGGGTATTTGTTATAGCAGAAAACATTTTGGGCATGATGATAAGTTCAAAGAGTTGTTCTAAGATTATTATAAATAAGGAATACTTCTTCTCTTTATATAATTATTTATTCATAAAGTCAATAAAGTTAACCCTTAGTATTAATTCTATCAGTTCAACTTTTTCTTATCGTTGGTATTCCGCGATGGGAGAAATTGAGTTTCTTCCACCGCGGTAAGTCTTAATTTAATGGGTCAATTGCTAGGATATTATATCTTTCTATCTTTTTATTACTGTTTCTTATCTTATTTTGTAGAGTTTGTGTGTGTGTGTTGGGGTAGTAGTAGTAGGTGATAATGATAAGATATTGGAGTATTATATTATGAATCAATGTAATTGTAGTTGATATTATTGATATTTTATATTTAAGTATAAAATTATACGACGCGTCTTTTAAGGGGTGTACATGTTCATCTTCATGTACTTACATGATAGAGTAGTGTCTGTTCTAAAGATCATATAGAGTATGATATATAGAAGTTATATAGAAAAAAGAATGTTCATTATTATAGACATAAGTATCATAGAATCATTTACATTGAATTGATGCTCTAATAGCAATTGCAATAGTTTCTTCAACATTCTTCCATTCTTCACACTCTCCACCACTTACAACAGTTGTAAATGATGCCCCCCATTCATGAGCTAATTTCTTACCCTTATCTATTGCTTTCTTATTACCTATATCTGTATGTGTTGCTACCAATATTATTGGTGGAAATGATGGTATAAATTTACCACCCTTATATTCTAAACTATTATTACTATTATTATTACTATTATTATGTTGTCCCTTATTTTGTTCTCTTTTCCATAATTGTTTAATTGATGATGAAACACTATGAACATCATATTCACCACCTTGTTTCCATCCTTCCTCATATTTATCCCATTCCTTCCATGCATCATTAATTGCATTATATAATGATTCTGCAACTTCTAATGATTCTAAATTTTGACAATTATAACATAAAATATATGCATCAACTGCTGCATTTAAATCACTTATACCTGATGCTGTAATTAATGTCAGTATTCTTGATCTAAATGATGTATTATATTCATTTGCAAGATTAGATAAAACATCTTTTGATAATCTTGAATCAACTGATCTTTCAAGAAATGGTATAATATCATCACTTGAAACACCTGGTGTATCAACTAATTCAATTAAAATTGGTGTTGAAATTGGTGGTAAATATCGTAATTCATTATTATCTTCATCATTATCATTATCATTATTACTCATATATAAATTTTGTGAAATACTACCAGGGAATGATCTACCAGCTGAATTACCAAATGAATGTCCAAATGAATGACCCCTACTAAAAGATGCAATTCCCTTTGGTGAATGGAAACTACTTAACGGTGAAAATCTATCATCATCAAAAATGTAAGGTTGTGTATAATCTAAATCATAATTACCATTAGTTAATTCTAATATTTTCTTACTATCATCTTTATTATTTATTGAACCATCTTTTAAAAGTTCAATTCCACGTTTATTTATAATATTAAGTAATTTATCACTTAAAATTATTTCACCATTATTACCCTCAGTCCAAACTCCAACTTGAAGTAAATCATCCAACGTTACATTAACATCAAGTACAGCTCTTGATTCTCTTCTCTTTGGTTGAAATTGTAACAGTATTGGTGAATTACGCAATGTTGGATAATAATTATCCAATGATAGATTATTTGCAATAATTGAAACAATAGAAGATTTCCCACATTCAGGACCTCCTAAAACAGCTATTCTCACAGGGGTATTTGATGTTGATTTGAATATATTCTTCTTCATTTGTCCAGTATATAAATAACAGAAGAAATACCCTACAGAAGACAAACAACAATATTCATGTCGTTAAATAAATAATTTATTAAACGGCCCACCGTTAAGTAAGCAATGAAAAAAAAAGTTTTGTAAGCAGCTCTGGTGCATGAATCTTAAATCTTATAAATTTCTTATCAACACAAACCAAACAAATTGGGATTAGAATTGGGTTTTGAATAGTAGGGTTTTAGTGTTCTATTATAGTAGTGGGATATAGATAGATGGATAGGTACACAGATAAATACCACCCTCTGTATGTTCCTGGGACGTACTCTATATACACATCAGCTGTGGTACGACATCAGCATTATATTACATACAAAAGATATAAACATTTACTTTCAGAGATAAATAATATGGAATCTCCACTTTTAACTGCTGAGGAGAAAGATTCATTGAATAAGAAATTAAGTAAAAAGAAACAATATCAATTATCTGATTCTTATAATTATAAATATAATCCTCGGAGGAAATTTGAAAATATTCAAGATTTAAAGACAAAATATGGTATTATTTTACAACCACAACCAACAAATTCAATTAATGATCCACTCAATTGGTCAAGTAATCGTAAAACATTACATTTTATTATATTACTTTTATTAATTGCATTTTTTTCAGCTTTATCAAATGATGCATCAGCTCCAACTGATTCAATTAATCAATTAACTTCAATTTCTTATGATTCATTAAATAATTCAGCTGGTATACTGTTTATTGCAATAGCAGTTTCAACATGGCTTTATTCACCTTTAAATTTTTTATTTGGTAGGAAAATAGTATTATTTATTGGATGTTTATTTGCATTATTTGGATCATTATTATATGCGTTAATGAAAAATGTTGGTGATGCGTATGGTTCACAAATTTTAATTGGATTCTCTCTTGGTTCAGTTGATGCTCATGTTCAATTATGTTTATCATCAATTTTTTTCAGACATCAATTAGGTTCAATTATAACTATTTATAATTTAGCTTATTCATTAGGTACTTATTTAGGTCCAATGATTGCTAATTTTATTTCATTTCATCGTGATTTTAGATGGGTTGGATGGTCAGGTCTGATTGCATCATCTATTGTTCTGGTGATTGTTGTTTTCTTGCTTGAAGAGAATTCTTTCAATTATTCTAAATATACTAATAATAATTCTGAAGATATAACACTTAATTTAGGTTTCATTCAAAAGGGATTATTGAGTAATGATGAATCAAATGATGTATTATTACAGGGTTACAATGATGAGAAATGGTCATATTGGAGAAGAATATCGATGTTTAGAAATAATTTTAGAGATGTTGATAATGAAAAAAATGGTAATCCTAAATGTAATATTATAATAGCATATTTTAGATTACTTTTAACACCAATATATTGTTTAAGATTTCCAATTGTTATTTATTCAGGTTGTATATTAGGATTACAAAATGCAATTTTAACATTTTATTTAACAACGGAAGATACAGCATTATATGATGCACCATTTAATTATTCAGCTAATAGAGTTGCAATAATGAATGTACCATGTATAATTGGTAGTTTTATTGGATGTATATATGCAGGTTCATTAACTGATTATTTTATTCTTTGGATTGCAAGGAAACATGATGGAATTGTTGAAAGTGAATATAGATTATATTTTGCATTTGTATCAGGAATAATTGGAGCAATTGGATTATTAATGTTTGGAATGGGGATTTCAAGAAATTTATCATCAGGAGTTTTCTATGTTGGATTAGCATTTATTTCGTATATGTTTTCATCATCAAATAATTTAGCAATGTTATATATTATGGATACATATCGTGATTTAATGTTAGAATGTTTAGTTGCAGCTAATTTCATTAATAATATAATTGGATGTATATTTACATTTGCATGTTCACCATGGCTTGATTCATCAGGTATTGAAAATACTTATATTGCTTTAGCCGTTATAACACTTGCAGTAATGGGATTTGCAGGTGTTTTCATTAAATACGGTAAAACTTGGAGAAAATATTCCAATGTATACTATGTGAGTCTAATTGATTCACGACAGAAACTTTTGTAATCATATATTTGTACAATAAAACAATAATAAACAGTAATTATAAAACTAAAATCTAAAATAAACGTTTTACATCAAAATAGCTTCTCGGGGTTCTAAGAGGTTCGGCCGACGTAATGGTTTTTTTTCCAATTTACCTCAATTTGGAATGTCCGACAATTTTATCGTAATTTATTACTGTTGTCAGTTGTTTTTGAATTAGTATATAAATAACAGATATATACCCATCTTTTGACGTTGATATTAAAAAGGGAAAAATGACTAGGAAGAAAGGTAAGGGCATAGGAATACATGGTAGAATGACTGATAGTGAAAGGACTTCACTCTTGATTAATGAGACTGTTGAGAATACACAGAAAACCTATTCATCCCCAACTGAAAACTATCCATCAGAACAAACATTTCATGAAGTTGTCATTCCTGAAAATTTAACTAAAATTATTGCTTCTCTATGGTTGGGTACTTTCCTCTCAGCTGCGGATACAACAATTGTATCAACTACTGCAAATACTATTGCAAGTTCAATGAATGGTTCGGATAAACTTGCTTGGATTGCAACTTCTTATCTAATTACCAATACAATTTTCCAACCTTTAGTAGGAAGATTTAGTGATGTTTTTGGTCGTCGTACTGTGTTATTGGTAGCACAGTTTTGGTTTGCCATAGGGTGTCTATGTTGTGCATTATCTACTACAGTTACTCAATTTTCAATTTCCAGAGCTCTTGCAGGTATTGGAGGTGGTGGGATGTCAGCATTAAGTTCAATTATTACAACTGATATTATACCATTAAGATCAAGAGGTATGTTTCAAGGTTATGCTAATTTAATGTACGGAGTTGGACAATTTACAGGTCCAATTTTAGGTTCGGCATTTTTAACTTGGAATGAAGAATCAGGTTGGAGATGGATGTTTGCGGTGCAAGTTCCAATGGTTATTATAGCTGGTTATTTTGTTCATGTTAATGTTCATGAATATAGACAAGATCAACTGACTGAAGTTGATATGAATAGTAGATTTGCATGGGAAAATTTATCCCAAATTGATTTACCTGGTTCATTCTTATTAAGTTGTGCAATCGTTTCAATGTTAATGATGTTTAATGTTAGTACTGCACAAAGTTTTTGGATCTGTGGTGGTTGCTTTATTGCTAGTTCTGTAGCTTTTGCATTAGTTGAAAAATACATTATGAAAGTACATATAATACCACCATCTGCATTCAAAGGTGTTTTAAGAATAACTGCATTAATTATTGCATTTGGTGCAGCTTCGATTTATGCAATGAATTATATATTACCAATTTATTTACAAATTGTTCATGATTTTTCACAATTTCAATTAGGTTGCTTTAATTCATTTGGTGTTTTTGCAACATCTGCAGGTTCTCTGATTGCTGGATGGTACCTTAAACATGATGATGAACATGTTCATGCATCTGTTATTGTTAAACGTGGTATTAATTTATCAATAATATGTTGTCTTGCAATTGCTGCTGGTGTCACTATTTGTATGATTACATCAATGAATTTAAAACCAACTGAAAATAGATCTGATATTGATTTTTTTATTTATAGTAAAATTGGAATTTTATTAATTGGTTCAATTATTTCATCAATTGGTTATGGTGCATTTTTGGTTGCATTACTTATTTTAGTTGTTGGTATTGTTGGTGTAAAACAACAAGCAACTGTTACAGGTATGAATTATATGTTTCGTTCAATGGGACAAAGTTCAGGTGTTGGTATTACACTTGGACTTTATAATCATAACTTAATTAATGATTTAACACATTATTTTATTAAAAAGGCTAAACCAGATGGTGATATTATTTTACAAAACTTGAAGAATTCAACTTATTATATTCGTGACGGTCTACCTGCTAAATATTTACATAAAGTGTTGAAGATTTATAGAGAGTCTGTCAGTGATGCAATGATTTTAGTATTCTTGTTGGCTGCATTTGCTTTCTTATTAAGTTTGATCTTAAATATTTACAATAAACAGGAAAATGTGGAGATTAGTAGAAACAGAAATATTTCACATGTTTAAGGGACACTCAAGTCTCATCATTATATAGATTATATTCCAAATGGTATTTTAAAGAAACGATTATTTAATCATTATCTTTTTGAAGTAATAACCTGTAAAATTCCCCAACATCACTGTCTAAGATATTAAATCCATCAATTTTTTCAAAGATATCAGTAAATTCATCATTATTAAAAACTGTATAATCTTCTCTCAGAAATGCTAAACAGATAACTCCTCTATAAAGTTCATACTTATCTATTGATCCAAGTTCTAATCCCCATAATGATAATGCGCCTATCATTCCCCTTGAAACTAAATCTGTTGGTAATCCTCCATAACCAGTACCCAATCCAGGTAAAATAATATTATGTATTTTTCCATCTATATTATTGTCAAAACCTTCTTTATGTTTCTCGTTGTGCCTTGAAACAGCACACATTATTTCCCAAACACAATCAAACACAAATCTGACAATTTCTAAGTGTTTGACCCTAATTGTATCTAAAGGATCTTCTTTAAGAACATTATATATTGATTTTGGTACACGCATAGTTGGTATCACTACTATTGAATTAGCTCTAAATCTTTTCCAAGCAATTGACTCTTTGAAATTAGGGAAATTATGAAATTCAAGAATATGTGCAGTACCCAATGGTGTATAACCATGTCTTAAATATTTTCGTATAAATGTTTCAATTGATGCCAACTTTAATTCCTTCTCAATATTTGTTGTATATAATTCACATAAAGCTTCGTCAAAACCACCACCCATACCACCGATACTGTTTGCTGGTGATACAATTGTAGTCCTTCCATTGTTCTGATGAGTAGGATTTAGTGATGATAATGTTCCATGATGAACTTCAATTGACACTGTTGACTTTAGCTGACCATTATATTTCAGAATTGACTGAATCTGTTTGTTCCATGCCTTTACCAGTAAAGGGTTGCTATCTACCAGCACTATCTTCAACTGATTCATTAACCAATTGAATGAACATTAAGCATCACCTCATCAAAATGTGGAGCATGGAAAATAAATTTCGGCTCTCAACCATTCCCACCAAGCCCCATCCATTTCTTCTTCTTGATTTGACCTCTGTTTTTTATCTATTTTCTTTTATAATGGTTTAAACAAACCAAAATAAAGTAAATATGTTTGATAATAATGTTGAAGGGTTTAATATTTGCCAAAAAATGTGGTATCAGTTTTGGAATCCATCAATTGGAAGTTTTACAACTCAAAATCCATGTCATGAATCTCATGGTAATCAATTCTCATGTTATGCACAAGCAGTTGCAGTTCATGCAATTGGAGATTCTGCAACCGTTTTCAAAGATCTGACATTACCAATTGTTGATAAAGTTGTCAAATCAACTTTAAAATATAGAAATCCAAAGTATGGTGCTTATTCAGTTGATTTCCATGGTGGTGAAAACTCCGGAAATGATGATATAAATTATGATGATAATGCACATCTTTTAAGAGGTCTGATACAAATTTATGAAGCAACTGGTAATGAGAAGTATTTGAAATTATGTAGTGAAATACAAAAATTTATGCTTACAGGTATTACTGAACATAAACATTGGCATATTAAGGGATGTAAATGGCATATTTCAAGATCTTATATGGCAACGATTTCTAATTCCGTTGGTGCAATGGGTGCAATGAAAATGATTAGATATACAAATAACAAACAAGATGAAGCTAGATTATATGATTTTGCAAGAACATGTATGAACTTCATTTGGGAGAAAATGCGTGATCCAAATGATAATATTATAATGGATGGTGTTGGACTTGATTCGGAGACAATTGATATTACAAAATATAGTTATAACCAAGGTTCATCAGTTAGCGCTTATTGTTATATGTATCAATATGATCAAAATCCTGAATGGAAAGAGAAGGCTGATTTATTAATTGATGGATGTATAAATCCAGGTAAAACTCTTTATGATCGTGATTATCCAGATCATGATAAAAGATATTTACATGGTATTGTTTATTTTAATCAATTATTAATTGAAGGAATTGTTGATTATATTTTAACATTTAAAGACATTGCACCTCCAGAAGTTATTGAACAATGTAAGAAACAATTAGTAAGACATGCATCATATTATAGAAAATATTGCTTTGATGAAAGTGATGGACTATATTTTATGAATTTTGATATTTATAAAATCAATTCACAGATCTATAAGAGATACAGGGAAGAATTTGGTGGTAATAAACCATATAATCCAGATAAAAGAGAGAGACTTGGTGTTAATGATGATGGAAATATTGATAGGCTACCTGTAGTGAAGAGTTTAATTGGTGAAGCAGCTGCTGCTCATATGTTTTTCCAAATTGGTAGAGTTATACCACAAATGGAACCTGTTAAGTGTTAGTTAGTTTTCTTTTATTTTACTTTATTTTATAACAACTAATAGTTTACAAAGAGTCTATTTAATTATTTGAATATTTTCTATATATTACTTTCAAACTGAATATTTATTTAATTTGAATGCTGGTGGATTTGGTATATCTTCAAGATGTCTTTCAACAACGACAAATTCGGAATCACTTAATTTACCAGCAAATAATAAATCTGTATAGTTTTTAGTAAACCAAAAACATTTATTTTCTTCAGTTGAAGATGCTGTTGTTGTTGCTGTTATTTTAGAAGGTGAATTAATGACACTTTTACCATTTCTTGAACGTTTTTTATTATCAGTTATATTAGCTGGTTTTAAAGAAGGTAAATCATAACTTGTATCAAACATACAGAACCAATTAGAACCATAAACACATAAACGACCTAAATTCTCGAAAATACCGAATGCATAACCTTGTAATGAAAGGAATTGTGCAGGCATTGAATTTGAATTTTTCATTGACCATACAGTATAAATTTGACCATTTTGCTTTTTATTTAAAACATCAAATTCATGTACTTTATGATCTAATGTTACAGCTAAAAGTGTTGAATGACTTGAAAATGATATACATGTTGCAATTGATGAAAGTTTGACTAATTTATAACTTTCATTTGATACAAGATCTAAAATATCAATTGTACCATCATATTTAGAGAGAGCAACTAATGATTTATTTTCATCAATTGAAATATGTGTATAATATGATAAATATTCAAAATTTGAACTAGAATTAGATGATTCATCTTCAGGTAAATCAAATTCAATTGGATCTTGATTATCATCGATTGGAGCAGATGGTGATAATTGATCAAATTTAAGACCTAATAATTCATTTTCTGATGTGTAAATTAAGATTAAATCCTGACTGTTGACAAATTTAGATTGTTTAGCACCAATAGCTGATAATAAATCAGAATTACTCTTTTCAATTAAAATTTTATTTTCAGATTCCTCAACTAAATGAAATAGTTTAACAAGTGATAATCTTGATACTAGTAAATATTCACCATTTGAACTTATATCAACATTTGTTATATTTTCAGGGTCTGTAAGAATCATTTTAGCAACTAATTTTTTTGAATTGTCATTCTTTAATCTCCATATTTTAATTTCATTCTTTTGCCACATAATTATTAATCTTTTCTCCTTATGAATTATTATATTACTAATAAGAGGATTAATTGGTAATTTAATTGAGACTGAACTTTGGAAATTTACAATTGAATTTATATGCATGATTCTTTCAATACCACCACTAACTAAGAAGTCTAAATTTTTAGATTGGTAACAAGTCATTGCTCTAATATCATTACCATGTAATAATCTATTTGACATATTAATCCATTTATAATTATTTTTAGATATTTTAGTATAATCAAAATTGTAAATTTTTCTATCGACACCAGCAGTGAAAAATCTTTCACCTGATGCATCTTTAGCCAAACATAAAACATCAGCTTCATGAATTTGGAAAGATTGTTGTAAAACTAAATGTTTTAAATCCCAAATTTTAACAGAACCTGTTGAATCACCAGATACAAATTGATTTGATTTTGGTAAATATAACAAACTCCAAATCAAACTTGGTTCACTTTTAGCTTTATCAATTCTTAAAGTTTGAATCAATCTACCCCTAAGATGAGAGATTTCATTATTATTATTAGTTGATATAGAATCATCAATTTGACTATTATCATCATTGTCATTATTATTATGATTACTATTATTATTAATCTCCAAATCATCATCATTAGAATAAGCCCAACATCTAATTCTACCATCAGCACAACCACCCAAAATCATTTTATTTTTTATCCAACAAAGAGATAAAACTCTATATTTTTGTCTTTGAAGAATTGTTTCATGTTCAATAACACCTGGACCACCATTTATATCAACAATTACAACTGAACCATCATCACAACCTAAAGCAATTTTATCGTGATTTGAATTAATTGAAATTGACCATATTAAACCTGCATTACAATCAAAATTTTTCAATGGAACACCGGTTGATAAATCCCATTCAGTTAAAATTGTTGAACCACCAATTGAAAATAAACGTGGTGGTAATGAAGGATCATTATTTGATGACCAAACTAAACCTTCAATTGAAATATCTTTAGAACCTGGAATTATTGTCTCTAAAACCCATTTTGAACGTGAATTATATGGATTCCATATTTCAATTGTACCATCAGCTCTACCAATTGCTAATCTAAAATTTTTTGGAGTAATTTCATTTAAATTTGATTCATGAGTAAATGCACATGATGTGATAGATTCAGGTGTATAATCAACAAATGAACAACGGTGAATATCCATGGTTAGTCTTAGTGATAGTTGATTGTTTTCTGTAGCTATAGTAAACAAAAATTATATCTCTAAATTCAAGATTAATGAAAAATTTTGACTGAATAAATCAAAAAAAAATTTGTAGATTGAAATATTTTTAAAAACGAAAAAAATATTATTGATTATGTAATATAATATAACATACAAAAACTAAAAAAAATAAAAAAAACTTA
>JAJMAS010000194.1:0-15448 GCA_030565065.1 Pichia cephalocereana | reverse complement strand
ATTCCACGTCATCAGTATAACTTCATTGTAATTACATTCATATAGTAAACTGTATCCAATTATTCATACGGCATTTACTAAAATTAATAACATGAAGTTACACTCTCCTCGACTGGAATTTGCCATCCATTCATTCACGTCTTGCGGGATTTTCCATCAACCATTCCAAGACCTTCCATTACCTTCTACTAAGTATATTTGTGTTCTAAACTCATACTCCTGTTACTAATGCCGTAACAACTATTATCCATGATTCAATTCACTGATCACTAGACATTGATCAATTGCCACGTAAGCAATATCTGTCATGAACCCAAGATTTCCATGTAGCGAGGCATATCCTCAATTCATCAGAATAGGATATTGTATTACCTAATCTTAACAGATTTTACAACCACTTTTTTTCTTTAAAGGTGGTATATACTATAGGCTAATGGTTTTGAAGTATAAGTTTGGTAGTAGAGTGGAAAATTTATTAAAAGAAGTTGATGTGTCAGTACGAGATAAAATACAGAATGAAGGTAGTATAACATTTGAAGAGTTTGTTGAAATTGTCAAGAAAGATGATAATAAGGATGATTATATTATGAAATACATGAGTGAATTAACACCAATTTATAATCCGGTAGTTCCAGTTAAGAAAAGTGAAGGATACTTAAAATTCATGGAAAGATTACAAAAGGAAAAGGATGAAAAAAATTATAGATCATTACTACGTAATAGAGATGATGGGTGTGTCAAAGAAAATGATATTGGAGATAATACTATAACAGAAGGTAAAATAGGAGAATATAAATTTTTAAATAATGATAAATCACGCAATCCGATTAATGAAATAAAGACTATTAAACATGAATTAACGACAATTTTCAATATTTTCCTTACAGTTGTTTCAGTTGGATATGCAATTTGGTATTGGAGTGGTAATATTTATAAAATTTCAAATAATTATGGATTAAGAATTTTATTATCATTATTCATATCAATTTTAACATTAATTGCAGAAGTTGTTGTTTTCGGTGGTTATTTACGTAAGATTGATAATGCAAGAAAAGTTGAGAATGATTTAAAAGAGAATAAACAAGTTTTAAAGACTATTCTAATCAGTAATAGTAATAACAATAATAATAATAATAGTAATAATAAAAGTCGGAAAACAAGGAAGATAACTAAGGCTGAAAAAAAGGCTAAATAAATACTTTGATGATACGGCTATATAACTATCTATGATGATATTATGGCGATGATGATGATGATGATGATATTATTATAGTAACACTTATATGAATGAAGGCTATGATTTACACTATATATTCGGAGGCTAGCGGAGTTGATGTGTTTGTATGTTACATATAGTGAATTGTATCAAAAGTGTATAAAGACAAGGCATACTCCACTTTTAAATTGTAGTGATTATAGTTTATTTTAACCTATTATACAGAGTGTATAGTTCTCAATTACATTAATTTCAAATGAGTCAATCAAATTATGAATAAGATATAGATCAATAGGATTATTCAAATGAATATAATCCTTTAACAATCGTTTATTTAATTAAGATATAAGTCTAATTAGTTGGAAGTTGAGCCACCAAAATAAAAAGCATTGTATTAACGTCAATGGGTCGATGGGTCGATGACAATAAAAAAATAATACAAAGGACGATGAGACTGTTAGATAATAAAGACTTAGTGAGCCATTGGGATAAACACAAAAATAAAAAATAAAACACTCGGAATGTGAAAAATTATTATATTATTGTGGAGTTAGCGGTATATCTAATGATTAGGTAATTGATTTAATAGATTACCTAATATAATAATAATAATATTAGGAAGGAAAATCTCGCGGGACCCCATCCATTTACTATAAAATATTAGTATTTTAACGGAGAGATTACCTAATGGGGAAGTATTTTAGATAGTGATTTTATTATTTTCAATATTTTCTCATTTTTATCACTCATCGATTGAGGGATATACCTCGGGAAGGTCTCTTTTCAGCGTGTTTGGTGTTTGCTTTTGGTCAATATCCTTGATTTTCAGTGGGAAAGTATCTATACTATGGGGTTTTATGTTCAATGTTATTTTAATTTAATTCTGTTTCGTATAAATATTCTTTGGTATCCCCCATTTCCCCAATTGTTGAATATGTAAACATATTAATACCCCCTTTTCCTCTTCCTGTCTTCCTCTGTTCTTTTTAAAATCTTTATTCTTTTCATTTCTGTTATCATCAATATCAATAATAACTAAAATGAGTGACGGTCATAGTAGTTTAAATGATACTGAAAGTATTGATTCTTCATCTCCTGGTGAAGTTAAACAATTTAATCCAATTGATGATATTGAAAATCAATCAAATGCAGAAAATTTATCTCAACATTTATCAAGAATCTTGTCAACTCCTGAAGGTATTGAAAAAGTTCAATCGTTAGCTAGAATTCTGTCAACAAAGACAAAGGCCGATTTAGATCATTTTGAAATTAATCCTCAAGATTTTGATTTGAAATTACTTTTAAAATACTTACATGAAAGAGCTTCAGATCAAGGTATTGAATCTGCTCATTCTGGTTTAGCTTTTAAAGATTTAACTTGTTGGGGTATTGATGCCTCAGCTGCTTATGGTCCTTCAGTTCCTGAAACAATTAGAAGTATTATTAAATGGCCGTTAAGACTCTTTAAAAAAGATTCTCGTTTACAAAGACAAATTATTAGAAACTTCATGGGTATAATTCAACCTGGTGAATTGGTTTTGGCTTTAGGTAAACCAGGTGCAGGTTGTTCTTCATTATTAAAAGCTTGTGCTGGTGAAATTGAAAATTTTACTAAAGTTGAAGGTGATTTCTCTTATGATGGTTTAAATCAAGAAGAAATGATGAAAAAATATAAAGGTATGTATTCAGCTGATTTTATTTTACTTTTCAAGAACATTATACTAACTCTATTATCCCCTTTTTAATTATTACAGGTTACGTTATCTATAATCCTGAATTGGACTTCCATTTCCCTTATATTACTGTTAAGGAAACTATTCAATTTGCTTTAAGAACTAAAACTCCAAAGACAAGAGTTGATAATATGGCAAGAGAAGAATATGTTGATAATATGTTAAAGTTGTGGTGTACCGTTTTCGGTTTAACTCATACTTATTCAACTAGAGTTGGTAATGATTTTGTTAGAGGTGTCTCTGGTGGTGAAAGAAAGAGAGTTTCCATTGTTGAAGCTTTATCAATGAATGCTTCCTTCTATTGTTTTGATAATGCAACTAGAGGTTTAGATGCTTCAACTGCTTTAGAATTTACTCAATGTTTGAGAACTGCAACTAATATGTTAAGATGTGGTGCTTTAGTTGCAATTTATCAAGCAGGTCAAAATATTTATGAATTATTTGATAAAGTTACAGTTATCTACAAGGGTAGACAAATTTATTGGGGTCCTGCTAAAAATGGTATTGAGTACTTTGAAAAAATGGGTTATTTAAAACCTTCAAGAATGACTGCTCCTGAATTCTTAACTGCTGTTACATCTCCCGCTTCAAGACAAGTTAAACCTGGTTATGAAGGTAAAATTCCTGAAACTCCTGATGAATTTGAACAATATTGGTTAGCTTCTCCTGAATATCAAGATTTATGTGCTGAATATGATGATTTCATTGTTAATCATAATGCTGAAGAAACTAGAGCTAGATTAGAGTTAGCAACTAATCAAAGAAAACAAGCTGGTCAAAGAAATAAATCCATTTTTGTTGTCAATTACTTTGCTCAATTGAAATATTTAATTATTAGAGGTTTCCAAAGAACAAAGGGTGATATCACCTATACTATGGTTTATTTATCTTCTTTCGTTACTAAAGGTTTTGTTGTCGGTTCAATGTACTATCATATTCCAAAGGACACTGTTGGTGCTTACTCTCGTGGTGGTATTTTATTCTATTGTTTATTATTCTGTGCTTTAACTTCTTTAGCCGAAATTGCAAACTCTTTCACTAATAGAAAAATTTTAGTTAAACAAAGATCTTATTCCATGTACCATTTATCTGCTGAAGCTCTACAAGAAATGATTACTGAATTACCAACAAAGGCAGTTGCTGTTATTATTTTATCATTAACCGCTTATTGGATGCCAAATTTGAAACATGAAGCTGGTGCTTTCTTTATGTTCTTCCTTTTCCTTTTAACAATTCAACAATGTATGTCTTTCATTTTCAAACTGGTTGCTACTTTAACTAAAGATGGTACAACTGCTCATGCAGTTGGTGGTTTATGGGTTCTAATGCTTTGTGTTTATGCAGGTTTTATGTTACCATTACCAAATATGCATCATTGGATTAAATGGATCCATTACTTAAATCCAATGTTTTATTGTTATTATTCATTAATGGGTAGTGAATTCCATGGTAAAGTTATGCAATGTTCACAATTAGTTCCTTCAGGTCCGGGTTATGAAAATGCCTCATTAGCAAATCAAATTTGTAGTTTACCTGGTGCAGTTCAAGGTCAAGATTGGGTTTCCGGTGATTCATATATTTTAAGACAATTTGACTTTAGATGGCATAATGTTTGGAAATACTGGGGTATTAATATCTGTTGGACTGCAGGTTTCATTGCTGTTAATACTTTTATGGCTGAATTCATTAAAAACGTTGAAGGTGGTGGTGATATGCTTTTATTCAAAAGAGGTCATATGCCAGATGCCGCAGGTGGTGAAGAATGGGATGGTAAAGTTGCAACTAGAGAAGAAATGATGCTTGCATTAAATGGTCCTGATGCTGATTTAGAGAAAATCATTAATGAAGCAGATGTTTTCTCTTGGAAAAACTTAGATTATATAATTCCTTACGAAGGTGCAACAAGACAATTATTATGTTCAATTCAAGGTTACGTTAAACCAGGTACTATGACTGCATTAATGGGTGAATCCGGTGCTGGTAAAACAACGTTATTGAATGTTTTAGCTCAAAGAATTTCGTTTGGTACAATCACTGGTGATATGTTAGTTAATGGTAGACCTTTAGATTCATCATTTAAGAGAAGAACAGGTTATGTTCAACAACAAGATTTACATATGGCAGAATTTTCTGTCAGAGAATCTTTAAGATTTGCAGCTGATTTAAGACAACCAAAAACAACTCCACAAAGTGAGAAATATGACTATGTTGAAAAGATTATTAATTGTTTAGGTATGGATAAATATGCTGAAGCAATGGTTGGTAAAATTGGTAGAGGTTTAAATGTTGAACAAAGAAAGAAGCTATCGATTGCAACTGAATTAGTTGCGAAGCCTTCGTTATTATTATTCTTAGATGAACCAACTTCTGGTTTAGATTCTGAATCATCTTGGTCAATTGTTCAATTTATGAAAGCTCTTGCAGATTCTGGTCAAGCTATTTTATGTACTATCCATCAACCATCAGCAACTTTATTTGAAGTTTTCGATAGATTATTATTATTAAAGAAAGGTGGTAAGACTGTTTATTTTGGTGACATTGGTGAAAATTCTTCCACTATGTTAAGTTATTTTGAACGTCATTCTGGTGTTAAATGTGGTGTCTCTGAAAACCCTGCTGAATATATTTTGAATTGTATTGGTGCTGGTGCAACTGCATCTGCTGCTCAAGATTGGGCTGAATTATGGAATAATTCACCAGAATGTGCTAAGGTTACTGAAGAGATTGACACACTTCATATTGAATTACCAAAAAGACCAATTAATGACAAAGTTGGTGATTTAACTTCCAAATATGCAACTACTTATGATCAACAATTCTGGTTTGTCTTAAAGAGAACTTACTTACAATTCTGGAGATCTCCTGTTTATATTAGAGCTAAATTCCTGGAATGTGTCTCATGTGCTTTGTTCGTTGGTTTATCTTATGTTGGTTTTGATCATACAATTGCAGGTGCTCAAGGTGCTTTCTCATCTGTTTTTATGTTATTACTTATTTCATTAGCTATGATTAATCAATCCCATGTCTTTGCAATTGATTCAAGAGAATTATTTGAAGTTAGAGAAACTTTATCAAATACTTTCCATTGGTCATGTTTACTCCTATCCCATACATTGATTGAAATTTTCTGGTCTGTTATTTGTGAATTCTTCTGTTATATTTGTTACTATTGGCCAGCACAATATTCAGGTAATGCACCACATGCAGGTTTCTTCTTCTTCATTTATGTCTTAATTTTCCCAATCTATTTTATTTCATATGGTTTAGCAGTCCTATATTTTTCACCAGACGTTCCTTCAGCTTCAATGATCAACTCTAATTTATTTGCATCTATGTTGTTATTCTGTGGTATCCTTAATCCAAAGAAATGGTCACCAAAATTCTGGTCATTCATGTATGTTGCATCACCATTTACTTATTTTGTTCAAGCCTTTGTTGGTCCAATTTTAGAAGATAGAGTTTTAGTTTGTGCATTTAAGGAATATAATATCATGGATCCACCAAGTGGTCAAACTTGTGGTGATTATTTATCAACTTATGTTGATAATAATGGTGGTTATATTGCAAACCCAACCGATAATTCCCAATGTAAATATTGTCCATATACTATGCAATCACAAGTTGTTGAACAATATGGTATTCATTATAATCAACATTGGAGAAATTTTGGTATTGCATGGATTTATATTATCTTTAACTTTTTTGCAATGTGTGCTGGTTACTATATTTTCAGAGTTCAAGGTTTCTCAATCAGTGGTTTATTCAATGTTAAAAAATGGTTTGAAAAGGCAAGAATTGATAGACACGAAAAGGATACCACTATTTTTGCACCACAAAAGGGTGATGATAAAGTTTTAGTTCCTAAGAAACCAGCAAATTAGAGTCACTTTAAAGCTTAGTTGTTCTTATTATTCTTAATTCCTTATGTTACACTAACTAATATTTAATTCTTTTGAATTAATATTCATATTTCCTGAACCGAAAGAAATCACTTTGCTTTTCGTTTCATTTTGTCATTTTAAAATACTTTATCCATCAATTATTAGGAGAAGTTGCATTGAATTTTATCCATTATTTTTTTATAACACATTCTCTCTATTTCTTTTTTATAAAACACATCCTGTTATTGAAATTTTTTATATATCTTATTTGTATTTCATATTAATCAAACAAGCTCATTTTGAAACTATACAATAATAACATTTATCAAGGAATTCATGTTGATAATTCAATCTTGATAAGGTATTACGTAAATGAAAAATATTTACTAACAAATTTTTTTACACTATAGAAATTTTCACAATCATTAACTTGTATGACTTGTCATTGTAACAGCAGGCTTCTATTATCAATGAGATCATGTATACTACGATATAGAGTTGGGGGTGTGTTTAAAAGAAAATTCAGCAACTCTTTATTATTGAAAAATATTGCAAAGAACGTTAATATAACACCAAATTGGGAATTTTTCCGTAAAACTGCTAAAAATGGTATAACTATTCGTCCGGAGACATTAAAGGATACAAATGATCTTCAATTGGCAACAAATGAATATAAGAAAATAATGGAGCAACTTGAAAATGATGGATTGATAAAATGTAAAACGTGTGGTACAACATCATTACAAAGTAAAAATTTTGATGATGATAAGTATTTCGAATTACCAAAAGTTTTATTAAAATTTCCTAAGAAGAATGATATAGTTGATGTTAATCATTTAAATGAAGATATACTAAAGGAGATGGGAATTAGTAAAGAAGATGGACTTGTCACTTCTGAGTATCAAGTTAAAGTTGAACAAAAGAAACGTGAAATTATTGAAAAATATACACATTTAATTGAATGTAAACGTTGTCAAAATTTAAAACAACATGGTATTTATGATATCAATGGATGTGATGTTGATAGTGTTATGAATAATATACCAGATAATGCTACAGTTGTTCATGTTGTTTCACTTTTCGATTTCCCATTATCATGTAATAGTGAAATCTTGAAATATAGAGATCCAAAAAGTATTTACTATGCAGTTACTAAGGCTGATTTATTTTATAGAAAGGAAGTTCAAATCGAAAGAACTGGTTTGGAATATGTAAGAGATGTTTTAAAGGAATATATGAATGCAGATCCAGCAAAGGTTTTCCTTGTTTCATCAGTTAAAGCATGGGATATTAATCCATTTATCAATAAAATTCCAGCAGGTGATGTTTATTTTGTTGGTAGAGCAAATTCAGGTAAGAGTACATTAATCAAATCAATTATTGCTTCTGAATATAAAATTAAATTAGATGATAAGGTTGTTAAAAAAATTGAAAATAAAAAGAAGAGTTATTTAGAGAATGTTGGTATTGCATCACCTGGCACATATTATATTCCAGGTTTTACTAAAGAAGTCCAAAAGTTTCAATACAAGGGTAGATATAATTTATTTGATACTCCTGGTTTTTTCCCACAAAATGGTGGTATTTATTCATATATGCTTAAAGAAGTTATTAGAAAGAAACTTAGATACTCACAATTTACACCAGAACAACGTAACAGATATACTAAAATAAAGGTTAAGGGACCAAAAATATTCAGTGGTAAAAGTATGTATTCATATGGAGGATTTTTCTATTTAGTTCCACCAAAGAATGTTGTTATGAAAACATGCCTTTCCTTTAATAGATCAGAAAGTAACTTTGAGGCAAGATATGCAGATTTCAAAAGAGCTGCAGAGATTAATAAAACTAGACCTGTACAAATTGGTAAAAGATATGGTGTGAAACCTGAGGCGTTTGATAAATTAGTAAGATATGTTATTCCACCATTTTATGGTAATATTGATATTGTTATTCAAGATTTAGGATTTTTATCAATTCAACCAACAAGTTCAGTTGATAATGTTGAAGGATTATTCCAAATTTATGTTCCAGAAGGTACAAGAGTTATAATTCGTGAAAGCATTTTCAAATATGCATATAAAACACATGATACGGTTGATGAAACTGGTAATAGATTGAGAAAAGATAATATTTCCAAAAGAGGTGCTACAGTTTTAAAGAGTATATATGATGAAGATAAATTACATTTCAGTGAACTTGTTAAAGTTGATATGGATATTCCATCTAACGAGGCATTTGAAAGTGTTTGTCCTATTGCGGATATGAAGATTTCTAACGAAAAAGCACATAATCTGACTCAAGAGAAATATCCTAATCAATACTGGAGGAAACTTCAACTATAAATCAATCATTCAGAAGATAGATTGTATTAAATCATGTAGATATATAAAATGTATATAGAAGAAGGGTTACCCGCCCTTTTTAAAGGAATTTTTTATTTTTTTCATTTTTTCCTATATTTTACAGTGAAACGTAAACACACATGAATTTCCAATGGTTTTGCCATTGAAGTGTGTCAGTTTCTTATTGTAAACATCCAAATAGCGTGTAGTTACAATGTCTCAAGCAGCTGTAACAGCAATAAAGAAAGAAGGAATTGCTGATAAGGCAGGTAGGGCATCTCTTCTAAATGATTTGGTCCAATCCTCTAAGAATTTGCCTAGACGTTTAGATGATATCGATATTTTACATTTAAGTTTGAAAGAATTACAACAACGTGCTCATAATTTAAGAAAATATAATAAAACTGATAATGATGTTAATATGTATACAAAGGCACATTATCTTTTAATCGGTAAAGGATTTACAGTTGAAGAAGTTGAAGATGATTTAGAAAAACTTGAAAAAATAACTAAATCAAATAACATTGACTATAAGAATAAACTTTCAAATAATTCATCATTGGTATCCAATAATAGAAATAATAATTATTCTAATATCAAGAATACCAATTTAGAATATTATATGTATAAACAAAAGGATGAAAATATTTTATCAACAATTGAAAATTCATTATCTGCAACTGCTAAAGATTTTGATAAATTTGTTAATGATAATATTAATTTAGATTGGGATGAAAAGAAGAAAGAACTTTGTGATATATTATTAAATGTATTAAAGAGAGAACCGTCTAATAATAGTCTTGCTCTTCAATCACCTGAAAAAAAGACCAAAAAATTCACTAATAAAGAATTAATTGAAAAGCAATTGATTTGGGGTGCACATAAGACAAAAAGTCTTATCTCCAATAGTTTTAAATTTAATGATGTTCAAAGTGCTAATCAATCAGATTCTATTATGAATCCAAATGTTTCGTATGGTCTGAGAAAAAATTTTGAAGGTAATGCAGAGATCATTTATGATTTTAATGAAACAAGAAAGGATAAACAATGGTATAAAATTGCAACTTCTCTTTCATCATTTTACAAATCAAATCTGAATAATAATAAGAATAGTCAAATTCAAGAGAGTTTTATAATATTAAGATCATTTTGTGAAAATTTAAATGATAATATTGATGATAAATTAAGACCTGGTAGATTTACCAATGCAACATATTCTAAATTAACTGATTTTGAATCAATCAATTTAAGAGAACAAATTGTTTTGAAAAGTAAAGAATATTTAGAAACTCAATTTAGAGATTATATTGATGAATTATTCAATAATAATTTGAATAAATCAACAACAACAACAACAACAACTTTAGATCAAAATAAATTATTAATTCCAAATATTGATAAAGTTATGAATTATATTGATAAAACATTGAAAACTAAACAAAAAACTTGGAAAATTCCAAATATGACAATCGTTAATGGTGTACCATTATGGGCAGTTTTATTTTATTTATTAAGAGCAGGATGTTATAATGAAGCAATTATATTAGTTTCAAAATATGAAGATTCATTCCAAAAATTAGAGAAATCTTTCCCATTCTACTTGAAATCATATTGTGAATCAGATAATAAAAAATTAAGTGATGAATTACAAGGACGTTTGAATAATGAATTTAATCAATATATGAAAAATTCAAGTAAAGATATTGATCCTTTCAGATATGCAGTTTATAAAATTATTGGTAGATGTGATTTAGCTAGAAAAACATTACCATCAATTGTATTAAGTATTGAAGATTGGTTATGGTTACATTTATCATTAATAAAAGAGGAAGAAGGTGATGATATTAATATTATTGCTAATGAATCCAATATTGATGAGTCATCGAATTCATTAATTGAAAGATATAGATTAGTCGACTTACAGAAAAATGTACTCGAATTTGGATCTGATGCATTTAATATATCAAGTAAAAATCCAATGTATTTACAAACTTTATTATTAGTTGGACTATTTGAAGATGCGATTAAATATGCAATGACAATTAATGAAATTGATTCAATTCATTTAGCAATTATTTTAAATTATTATGGATTAATTAGAATAAGTGATGAGAATGACTCTAATGTTAAATCGAATAATTTAATGAATATTGATGAAGAAGGTTTCAAATCAATTAATTTTAGTAGAATGATTGGTAATTATGTTAAAAATTTCAAATTTAGTGATCCAAGAGTTGCGTGTGAATATTTATTTTTGATTTGTTTAAGTGATGGAGGAGAAAAGAATAAAGAATTAAAAGAATCACAAATTGAGCTTTGTAGGGAGTCAATTAGAGAATTAGTTTTAGAAAGTAGAGAATTTGTTTTACTTTTAGGTAAATTAACTAAAAGTGGTACAAGAATCCCTGGTATTATTGAAGATAGAAAATCATTAATTTATCTTGATGATACAAAATCATATTTATATAACATAGCAGAAAAGGCCGCTGAAAGAGCAAATGAAGAAGGTAGACTAATTGATTGTATATTATTATATCAATTAAGTGAAGAATATGATACTGTTTTAACAATTGTTGAGAAATTATTAGGAGATTTTATTAATTCAATTGATTTAATTAATAATAGATATTCAATTTCAGAAACTATAAATAGTATTGAAAATGAAGGTGATAGTCATATTATTAAATTAAGTGATAATTTGTTGAAAATTTATAATTCATCAACTGATATATTATCCAAAACATCAATTAAGAATAGAATTAATTGTCAAAAATTATTAGATATATTTGAAATAATCAAAGAATTTTTAATTGGAATTGAGAATAATAATTTAAGTAATAGATGTATTTCAATAATGGAAAAAGTTAAAGAATTAGAATTAATTCCGATTGTTTCAGATAATAATGATATATCCAAAATTAGAAGATACATTTCTGAATTTAATAATTATAATGAAAGTATTATGAAAAATATTCCAAGTTTATTAATAATTGAGATGACATGTATTAGAAGATTAATTGAATATTTATCATATTATAATAATAGTCAAGACAGTAATACCATTAATAATAATAATAGTGATAATATTAATAATGTTAAAATCGAAGAATTAAAGCAAGTTTCTAAAAATTGTGTGATATTTGCGGGTCTTATCAAGTATAAGATGCCAAGAGAAATATACGGATTATTAATTAATCTTGAAATCAATGTTTAAGTCGGTGTATAGATTGTTTAGAAAAGTAGAACATTTCCTTAATTAGAAATAGATTTAATTTATAACATTTAAAATTATATATATGATCGATCGTATACTATACATTAGAATGGGTATGACTGTGGTTATCATGACTATGATCATGATCATTATCATGACTATGACTGTGGTTATGATTATGTTTATTCGATTTTTTCTTATATTTAGGTTGTCTCTCATAAGCATTTGGTTTACCTTCATTATTCCCCTCATCACTATCAGAATCTGAAGATGATGACGAAGATGATGAGTCAGAATCAGAATCAGGTGGTAATTCATATTGATCTTCATCTTGTGGATGGAAAATACAACAAATTTTAGTCTTTTTACGACCTAAATTTTCATTATCTATAACATCTTCTTCCCAAGTAACTTTTTTTGAATCTTTTGATTTTTCATTAGAATTATTACTATTATTTTCATTTATTTCGATATCTGGAGTTGCAGAAAGGTGCAATCTTAATGAAGGTTGTGTTATTGTATGTGTAGTCGATATTGATTGATCTTGCGGCATTGATAAAAAGAGAATAAACATGATAGAATCGTTAGTAAAAATGACTTAAAGTGAATTTGATGATTTAATCATGTTACTAATGGTCATTATTACGTAATCATTGTATAAATATGGCGCAGTAAAGACTAATATAATGTAATAAATGTGGCGCATGTGAGACCTTAAGAAATTTTTGCATAATGTTTATCTTTGTTTATTATATTAATATAAGCTTTAGAAAATATTTAACTATTACTATAAAAAGAATCATACGGTATATTTTAATTTTAATGTGTATATATCGGTTTAAGCAATTATACTTAAATTTAATCTGGGCCAACCCAGATAATATATTGAGCTATCATTATTGTTCGTAATATTTAATTCATTTCGATGACTTGCCACGTAAAAAATTCAATTTTTTTTTCATAAGGGGGGAAGTGGAGAGATCCCGTCGGTAAACACTTCAAATTTTCGTTAATATAGAAGGAAAACTTGTCTTGGCACTATTTTAAGTTATTAAAGTTTCACTTTCAAATTGATTGGTAAAATTTAATAGTATTATGAGCTGGATAAGGATTATGAATGTAACTTTGTTGAGTAGCAGGGGCTGGAATTGGTGTATATTGATGATATTGATGTTGTGGGTGTTGAATATGTGATGATTGAATTTGTAGTGGTGGTTGTAAATTATATGGTGGTTGTGGTATACTAATTGAATTTGAATTTGAACTTGAAGTTTGTGAATTTGAGTTTGAGTTTGAGTTTGAGTTTGAAATCATCATTGGTTGTGAATGAATGAATTGTTGTTGAGGAAACTGTTGGTATGGTGGGTATATCATTTGATAATGTTGTTTATCAGGAACGTACATTAAATGAGTATATGATTGATTTGGTTGATAATTTATATATTGTGGTGTTGTATTATAATTAGTTTGTGAATTACTATTGAAATTCATACCATTATTGATATTATTATTATACATTATTGTGTTTTCATTCTTTATTATATGTTGATGATTATTGTAATTAAGATTATTATTATTATTACTATCTAAACTTTCAAAGAAATTAAAATTATTCTTTATAAATTCAGATTTTTGTAATGGAGTTAGTAAAGATAATTTTTCATAAAATAATTTTTGACGTTTCTTAATTTCACTATTAATATGAGTTTTTTTATGTTTTTTCAAATCTTGTGGCCTTTTAAAATTTTTTTCACAATCATTACAAGAATAAGGTTTTAATGGTATATGAACTCTTAAATGACTTGTTATATGATCACGTTTTGAAGTAATAGTTTTACAATTATCCCATTTACATGATAATGATAAATTTTTATTTGATTTCCTACCAACATGAAAATCACATAAATGATCATAAAGTTTTTGTGGATCAGTAAAAAATCTTGTACAATTAATCCATTTACAATCAATTTTTTCAATTTTTTCAATTTTTGCTACCTTTTTCATATCAATATCAATATTATCAATTTGCTCTTTCTTAATATTTTCAATATTTCCAGTTTTAATATCTTTATCATCAATTGAATTATCTGAAGATGGTAGTGATGTTACCGAAGGTTCGGTAATAGCCGAGATTTCGGAAGAATTTGTTGAAGATTTCAATGATGAAATTGTTGATGAAATTGTTGAAACATTTGTTGATGAAGGTGCATCATTTAATAAAGATGTTATTGCACATTTATTTTGAGAATCCATTACTCAGTGAATGATAAAATAATAGAATAGATTAAAAGTATAAAAAATAGAATAAAAATGAAAAGCAATTAACATTTTGAAGATAATATATTTCCAATCACCAACTAAAATACAGGAAAATGTTCATTATATGGGAGAAAAATTATTTTTCCAAATAAATCATAAATCATATAATAAATCATAAATCATAAAACATATCGAAGCTTTTTTTTCCAGTGAATAATTATAAATAATAAATTAAGTTATAGTTAATAGCCAAGACAGCGCTAAGACTTGCCACTAAGACAGTTTTTAGTGAATTTAAGGTGTTGCAAATATAGGGTACTATTGTTAGTTATATTATTTTCGTAAATTTTGAAAATTTCACCCTCACTTGACGTCACTTATGGTGCATGAATGCCCCCAAAATAGTACTATAATAAAACCGATATTATTGTTTATTTACCTTTATTTTCCTTCTCTTATTGTTATCTCTCTAATAAATTTTTCATAATTTACCTCTTTAAACCCTTTTAGAGATAGAGGTTATTAAATTCGTAAATTTACTTTAATATTTACTTTAATTAAGTTGTTTCTGATTACGTAACGGGTTTTTCCCCTAAGAAAAGGTAAATTAACTTTTCTTTATTGCCGTGTATATTACAACTTGTATTTAATCTTAGTGTTATTAAAGAAGACATAAACATTACAATTGTTTATTATGCTGATATATATACAGTCTTTTTAATCAAATGTGTCAGGAAAATGTACAGGGTTGTCGGGCCGGTTTTAAGGATTTAAAATAGTATAAGGAGAAAGTCTGGATT
>JAJMAS010000192.1:0-16030 GCA_030565065.1 Pichia cephalocereana | reverse complement strand
CATCATCTTCATCATCTTCATCATCTTCATCATCTTCATCATCTTCATCATCTTCTTCTTTATCATTTTCTTCTTCACTATCTAGTCCAACATCTAGCTCATATTTATCATCATACTCATCATCTAATTCACCACCTGTTTCATCAAATAATTTGTCTACTAGTTCACCATCCGAATTAATTCCCAAATCTTCAATACCACCATCTGAACCACATACAGTAACCACTTTGACATTCACTGAATATGCTCCTGCAAGTGATTGTTCTTTCACTACCATAACTTCTACCAATTACTTAAGTGAATCACCATTAACTATTACCGAAGTGGTAGTTGAATCTGTTTTTACTCCAATTGAATCGTGTGGTGTCTATTTAACTACAGAATATGGAACAAATTGTGAAACATCAACATATACAACCAACATTGGTACCGTCAATAATGAAGGTAAATATATCAATGCTACATTAATAGTTGTTGAAAATCCTGCATTAACATGTTTACAACCAACATCATCATCATCATCATCATCTATACACCCTTCTGTTATCTACCCTGATACATCATCAGAAATTTATTCAGCTGAAACTTCTAAAAAATCATCGATTTTGGTTAATTCTCTAATTGAGACATCTTCAGCTCCAACTGAACTATCAAATGATACAACAACTTCCACTGCCACTACAAGTACAACAACAACTGTTATTACTTGTACTGAACCAGAATGTCAAAACCAACCATCTTCAAATAATAAACCAATTACTGCTACTCCTCAACCACATGCCCCAGAAACTAAAATTGAAACACATCCTGATTCAACACCAACACCAACAACTCACGAAAACCCAGATACTCCTCCTCAAACTACTGCTACAACCAATCCAAATATTCCACAAAAAACTACTGCTCCACATACTGAACCAACTCCAGGTCAACTAAATGGTAACACACCATCCAAATCTATAACATTAATTGAACAACCATCATATTCTATACCAGGAACTTACAATCCGAGTGAACCAACTGTTTTCATCTACCAAGGTGTAGGATCAAAACCATATTTAAATTTTTTATTCTCCGTTGTATTTATGATAATCTCATATTTACTTTTATGATAAAATGATATCAATCTTTTCGGTTCAATTATGCACATTTTTTCCTATTTCATTTCATTTTATTTTATTTCATTTTATTTCAATTCTTCATATTGAGTTTGTCAATTTCGAACAGATGAAAGGTCTTTATCAACAATTGTGAAATTTCTCACAATATTTTTTGCTTTTATTTCATTAGTTCATTAATTACAGAGGATTAATTTCATTCCTAACAGTTCTATTTAATCTAATTTTTATATAGTTCATAATCATTTTATATATTGTTATTATTAATATTATGTTTACACAATATATATATATACTTATTCTATCTATTTACAAGATTTTCATTACAATCCTCCACTTATTTCAATATCTTTGAAATTAATAAAGCTGTTGCAACTGAAACATTTAATGAATCAACACATTCATTCATTTCTCTACCACTTTCAATTGAAACTAAATAATCAGATCTATTTATTAAATTAGTTCTAATACCTGCACCTTCAGATCCAATAACTAATATAACAGGTTGAGTTTGTAACATTTCTGAAATTGTATTTGCATCAATTAATGAATTTTTCTTTTTAGTTTTACCATTTGATGATGCAACTGTTGAAATTAAACTCCATCCATTATCTTTACTTTCTTCGAAAAATGTTAATGGTTTATCAACTTTAAATAAATTTAAAAATTCTATTGCACCTGAACTTGCCTTTGCAACAACTGGTGATAATGGTGCACAATTTCTTTCACTAAAAACAATAAAATCGGCACCTAAGAAATATGCAGATCTTAAAATTGCTCCAACATTATGTGGATCTGAAATTTCATCTAAATAAATACCAAATGGAAATCTTTTACCAAATGAATCTAATAGAATTTCTTTATCTTCACTTAAATTTAAAATTTCATTTCTAACATTAATATTAAAAGAATTTTCATCAAATTTAGAATTCATACTTTTAATCTCTGTAATTTCCAAAGGTTTTGTCTCTAATGCAATACCATTATGAACTGCATTATCTGTAAGTTGATTTATATCTTGCTTTGAAGTTTCCGTTATTTTAACATTCTTCTCATTTGCTAAATGTAAAATTTCATTAACATTTTCAGTATCCTTTGGATTATGAATATATAATTTACCAAATCTTTTTCTTTTATCACCTTTTAAAGCTGCTAAAACTGCATTTGTACCGAAAAGTATATCAATATTAGGATTTGAACCAATTGTTCTTAACCTTTTTCTATATTCTCTAATTTTTTCCATTTCTTTAACTTTTTCCATTTTTTCTTCATGATTTTTCCTCTTTATACCATCATATCTACGTTGAGTATTTTCACGTTGAGGTTTTTGTAATATATGATGATGTGCATGTTTACGTTTAAACCATTTTTCCTTATCTTGACCATCTCTCTCCCATGCCTTTGGTTTAATATATGATGGCATATTTTTATCAAATGTAACATGTTTTCTACCTTGATAATCTGGAGTTGCAAATGGTGCTATTGGTCCATTTGTTGAATTCCATCTAATGGATTGAAAGATGTAGTTGGATGTCTTAATACTACGTAACATTTGTTTGTTGATCAAATAAAGAAATGATAATTGATAGTGAAAAATTATTAGAAATATAATATAAAAATATTTTTTCATACACACATGTGCCTTTGTCTCTTTTTCCAAGCCCTTCTTCTTTAAATATTACTATTATCTTAATAAGTAGAGTAATACATTTATTCTAAAGGGAGAGTTTGTTATAGGATATTATTCTCATTATACATACGCTTGATACTATTAAATATTGATGTCATTTAATACATGGTACAGTGAAAGAATCAATTCATACAAGAAAAATAAACTTTTCCATTTAAGAGATACTGGGAAGGGTATTTATTATGATATAAAGGATAGATTAATCAAATATTATATATCTGATATTAAAGATGGTTTAACATATCGTACAATTCCATCAACAGTTTACATATTTTTCACAAATTTATTACCTGCATTAGCATTTGCTCAAGATATGTTTGATCATACAAATAATTCTTATGGTGTTAATGAAGTTTTACTTGCATCTGCAATGGGTGGTATTGTTTTCGGAATTTTCGCAGGTTCTCCATTATGTATTGTTGGAGTTACAGGTCCAATATCAATTTTCAATTATACAGTTTATGAAATTGTTGTACCTAAAAATATATCATATTTCCCATTCATGTGTTGGATTTGTTTATGGTCAATGTTATTTCATTTTATATTAGCATTTACTAATAGTGTTAATTTTATGAGATATGTTACTAAATTTTCATGTGATGTTTTCGGATTTTTCATTAATATAGTTTATATTCAAAAAGGTATTCAAATTTTAACTCATCAATTTTCATTAACTGATACAGCTGGTTCATTTGCTTCAATAATGTTAGCTTTAGTAATGGCTATATTTGGAATTTCAGCTCAAATGTTTGGTACAAAATCACATTATTTATCTCATAATATTAGATCATTTATTAGAGATTATAGTACACCTTTATGTGTTATTTTCTTTACAGGATTTATTCATTTTGGTGGTCGTTTAAATAATGTTAATTTTCCTAAATTACCAATTACTAAAAGTTTCCATCCAACTGATACAATTAATAGAGGTCCAAATTGGTTAATTCATTTTTGGGAAGATATAACTGTTGGACAAGTTTTTTTAGCAATACCATTTGCAATTCTTTTAACAATTTTATTTTATTATGATCATAATATTTCATCATTAATGTGTCAATCATCTGAATTCCCATTAAAGAAACCTGCATCTTTCCATTATGATTTTTTTTTACTTGGTGTAACTACTGGTATTGCAGGTTTAATTGGTATACCTGCACCAAATGGGTTAATACCTCAAGCTCCATTACATACTTATTCATTATGTATTTATGAATATGATTATAAAACTGGTATTAATAAAATTACAAAAGTTGTTGAACAAAGATTAAGTAATACATTTCAAGGATTAATTACATTAGTTATGATGACACGTCCATTTTTAGTTGTTTTAGGATTAATTCCTCAAGGTGTTTTAGCTGGATTATTTTGGATTATGGCAATTACAACAATTGATGGAACTGATGTTGTTAGAAGATTAAGATTTATATTTACTGATGATCTGTGGAAGAATAAATTATCTAAAATTGTTATTGATGATGATAATAAGACAAAATTAAAGAATAATCAAGAAAATGGTGTTAATGAAACATCTAGCTGTTTAGATTCAAATTTTGGTAGAGATAATAATGAAAATGATATTATTAAAAAAGTTAATAACAATTGTCAAGAATCTAATGATGATAATTATTGTAATGATCAAATACAATCTAATGATGAAATTGAACATATAATACCTGCAGATTTTCCTGTTGAATATTTTAAAACTGATCCAAAATATTTTAAAATTTACGTAGTATTAGAATTAATTGCATTTGCAGGTGAATATAGTATTACATGTACAAAGGGAGCAATTGGATTTCCTGGTGTTTTAATGTTAATTTTAATTTTAGTTCCAATATTATTTCCAAAAATTTTCCCTAAAGAGCAATTAGAACTTTTAGATGGTGATGCAGCTGATGAATTAATTATGAATAGTTTAAAATTAAAGGATACTAAGAGTAAAAATAAAAATGATGAAGAAAATTTTTCAAATGAGTTGGTTGAAATGGAAAATATTTCAAGATTAGCAGGTAATTAATCAAATCATTGTAAACTTGATTATACAATACTATAAAAATATCATTGATCATGATTATGATCGTGATGGTGACCGTGACTATGATCGTGTTCATGTTGATGTTCATTTTCATGATCATGATCATGTTCACAATTTTGATGATGATTATGATGATGATTAGAATTATTATTACTCCTTTGTAATTGCTCTCTTTTAAGTTCTTTTCTTTGAGCTAATAAATATCTTTGATAATTTTCCATTTTTTCTTGATTATTAGCTTTTTTTTGTAACCATTCAGTTAAAAATATTGGTATTTCACCATAAACAATTTTATATTCACATAATTCACATAACCAATTAGTATTTGAAGGATTATTATAACCAACATGATTAATTGTATTTATTTCATTATTAAAAGTATTTAAACCATTTTTCTTTTTCTTTTTATTTTTTTTCTTTTTTTTTTGTTGTTGTTGTTGTTGTTGTTTATGTTGTTGTTCATCATTATTTGTATCATTCATAAATAACATTTGTAAACAATGTCTTTGTAATCTTTTCCTTTCTTCATCAGTTGGATTATCATTAATATATTGAAGTCCTGTTGAATGTTTCTTCTTCTTTAATTTCTTTTTGGTTTTTCTTTGAGTAATTTGATTATTAGAGGTTGTATTTGAATTAGTATTGGTATTTATATTATCATTTGAATCAGGACATTTATTAATATTTGTATTTAAATTTATATTGGAGTCTTGATTTGGATTAGTATTTAAATCATTTTTAGCCATTTCACATTGATCTATTAATTGTTGATGTTTTTGTTTATAATATTGATGTTGTAATTTTAAATTTTGATGTTCTTGTTGTAATTGATGATGTTTCTCTAATTGTTGTTGATGATTTTGTAATCGAAATTTAAAATCAACATCAACATCACGATCTTTCATTTCTTTTTCGAAAACATATGATGCCATATCTGTCATATCGGCAAATGTTAAATCTTTTATTGCCTTTGAACGATCTTTTTGATATTGATTTAAATGTTTTGTAAATGCATCAACTGAAACTCTTGGTTTATTTTCTGTTAACATTTTTAATTGTTCATTATTAAAATATGGGAATAAATGTTTATTATTTTCAAAAAAATTTGAAATAGCAGAAGCAATTTCATCTTCAAATAAATTTTGTAAATTAACTAATTTATTATTTGTAATATTATTAGCGTTATTATTACTATTGTTGTTGATAATCTTTTTGTTATTAATATTTCCATTATTAAACTGAACAGAGAAATCATTAGCATTATCATTATCATTTTTATTAGCGTTTGTGTTATAATTTTTACATTCATCACATTCACAAATTCCAGTATCATCATCATCTTCTTCTTCTTGTTCTGGTTCATTAATTTGTTCCTTTTGTTTAACGTCAACTATTGAAGCATTAGAAATATTTTTTTCATTATTACGATTATTAGCTGCATCATTAGCTGCTTCCATATTATCATTAATTGAATCAAATAATAATTGATTATATTTCCTATCAGATGAAGTTTTAGATTTAGAATTAATAATTTTATTTTCAAGTTCTTCCTTACCTTGATTTATAATTTGAATCATTTGTTGAATATATTCATCAGGAGTTGTATTTGTATTAATATCAACAATATTATCAGGTAATTCTTCATCAATTCCAAAATCTTCAATATATTTTAAAGGTTCAAAAGAAACAGCTATATCATCATTAATTTTCAATTTTTGAATTTTATTAACATTAATATCATCAATAATTTTATTTACTTGAGAATCATTTGTCATACGAGTAAATAATGATTTTAAATCTTTTCCATCCTTTAAATCACCCTTTTTGATTAAATCAAGTATCATTTTCAATGTATTATCATATAATGATAATTTCTTCTGAATTTCAAATTTTTCATCATTTTTACTATTAGAAACAGTATTTGACAGTTTCTTATCATGAATAGAATCATTCATTGTTTCAAATTATAATGATGATATACCCAGATATTCAATAAAAACCCTGTAATAAATGTCTTTTACCAAATAAAAGTTAAAGAAAAGGTAGTAAAATATACTATACATGTTATAGAAATCCCTCTATATAATAGAAAAAATAGACTCTCACTTTAAACAAGTTTTTCCTCTTTTAAAATCTTATTAAACTGAGCTTTTCTGGTTTCTATCTCTTCTTTCACATATTTAACACAGAGATTGTGCAATATAGTACAACATCGTACAAGGGATTCACGTTCTTTATTACCAGAAGTTATTAATTGTTCAAGTTTAGGGTTTCCACCTATTTCTTCGTATTGACGAGCCGCCACCACCACTGCCGTTGCCGTTGCCGTTGCCGCCACAGAATCTCGTTTGCCACTACTATTCCACGTTTGTAATGTGTGATTAACTATTGATGCAATAATTTTGGGGATAGTTTGAGGAGTTATTTCCTTTTTTAAGGTATTTAAAAATGAATGATGAAGTCGTATAACTACATAACGTTGCATAAATTTATCAGTAATATCATCCCATGTTGAATCTGCACTTGCTTCATGAACGAGTTCACATAGTACTAACTGTAGTATTAAGGGGTATTCCTGTGGTGTCATTTTGTTTTTGGTTTGCTTTCTTATATTACTATATTACCTGGTATATTATAAACTATAAACTATAAACTATAAAGAGAAATTTGGTGATAATAATAATATTAATATAGCGACATGAAATTTTTATTAAGGTTTACAAATTTGTTTTGTTTTGTTTTGTTTTGTTTTGTTTTTTCAATCTGAAACGAAGAAGGTTTTAAGTATTACATATTCTTTTGGAGGTGAGTTATTCTTTGGGAAACTAAAAGATGTCGTCTTCCTATAGACGTCAGTCTTTATGTAATGATAGAACTAGAATACCCATAAGACCAGATTCTTCAATTAGTACAATTGATGAAGGTAATAATAATATAAGTAGAAATGGGTTTAGTAGAAATGACAATATAACACAAAGATCAAATAAGCAAAGGAATAGAATGTCATTAGTACCTAATTATACTTCAATGCAATATTCATCATTATCCAAAATACCATTATCAATTACATCTTGTAATAATTTGAATGCCATTATAAATGATGAAAATCAAAGTAAGACTAAAATTAACTCTACTCTAATGATGAACAATACTAAGAAAACAATTGAAATGAATAATTCAAATTTATCAAGATTATCAATAAATCAATCGAAAATACCTAGATCTTCAAGTGTTAGAGATATACCGAGTAAATCATTAAAATTTAATTACATAGTTCAAGATAAATCTTCAATAAATACCAATAATAATATACGAGATTTTCAGGTGAATAATGATGTTAATAAATCAAGGTTAAGTAGATCATCATCGATTAGATTATCATTATCATCATATAATAAACCAAAAAATTCTAAAATTGATTCAATTGATGAATTGATGAAATTATTAAATAGCAATTTCAGTACATGTGAAAAATTTCAGAAAAATACCCCAGATTTCAATGAATTGGCAGAGTATCCTATGAAAAGTCCATATAAATTTCAAGATTTAAGTACTAAAAATCCTACATTATTTAGTAATTTATCAATGTATGAAAGAATTATGCAATTCACTAATAATATTTATTTTACAGGTATTAATAAAACTATTAAGATAAAGGCAGATTTAAAGAATACTAAGAATAATTATGGATTTGATGATTATAAGAATAAATATAAGATTATAATTGGAGATCATATAAATTATAAATATGAAATTGAATCAATATTAGGTAATGGAGCCTTTGGATCAGTTATTTCAGTTATTAATCATTCATTTGAAGATCATGATAAGGATAGGAAAGTCTTGATGGCATGTAAAATAATTATTAATAATCCTAAATATTTATTACAATCAATTGAAGAGATTAAGATAATGAAGAATTTAAGACATGAAAATATATTAAAATATTATGAACATTTTAATTTTCGATCACATATTTGTATTATAACTGAATTAGCAGGTATTTCATTATATGAAGCAATTAAAGTTAATGAATTTAAAGGATTTTCAATTAAATTAGTTAAAAATATAATGGAAAATATTTTAAAAGGTGTATCATATTTACATTCACAAAATATAATTCATTGTGATTTAAAACCTGAAAATATAATGATTAATAATAAAGGTATTATTAAAATAATTGATTTTGGATCATCATGTTATAAAGGTAAGACGAAATATACATATTTACAATCTCGATTTTATAGATCACCAGAAGTTTTAATTGGATGTAAATATAATGAAAAAATTGATATTTGGTCAATTGGATTAATTTCAATTGAATTATTAATTGGTAAACCTATATTTCAACCTGAAAATGAAATTGAATTATTTATTTTATTAATTCAATATTTAAATATACCATCTAGAAAATATATATTGAATTCTAGGCACGAGTTTATTATCGAAGATGATAATAATACGATTATTAATTATAATACATTAATTTGGAAAGCATTTGATAAGAATGGGGGGATTAATCAAGAATACCTAAAGAGGAAAACAAACCGAACATCTAATATAATTACCGGGAATAAGAGTATTAAAGAATATATTAGAAAATATAATAGGGATGAATATTGTGATAATAATAATTATAATGAAGATATTAATAAATTTGAAGAATTAATTATTGCAACACTCGTGTGGAACAGAGATAGGAGACCTTCGGCGGATGAAATGCTTAAATTTGAATTTTTCAATTAAAAGAGGAAATATTTAAAGGGAAGCGCGGAATTTTTCATTTTTCAAATTTTTCAAATTTTTTCACCGATTTCACTGAGTTTCTGTTTCCCACGTGGAGATACATTTGATTATCATATATATATATAACGGTACTATTCAATTAAGGAATTTTTAAACTAAAATGGTAAAGTAATTATAATTTAAAAGAAGGTGATAGGCCATGATAATTTGCTCAAATGTTTTAAATTATCTTCTTATTGAGTTTAAATTTAAATATTTTGCTCATTTATTAACTAAATCAATCAATCAAATGGAATCTGTTAGATTACATAATCTAGATAACATTAATCCTTTTGAGGACCCATCTTCTAGAAATTCAATTGATTCTAATAATAATCATAATATTAATCACATTAATGATAATACTGATGATAATGATAATGATAATATCGATGATAATGATTCATTAAATGAATCAAATAATTTAAAATTTAATAAAAAAATTCCATTTTATAGAAAAAAATTATTTATTTCAGGTTCAATAATTACATCTTCATTAATTTTAATTATTTTATTAGCTACATTATTAACTAAATCTCATCATAATTCAAACAATTCTTATGGTTCTTCACTTTCACCAGATTATCATAAAGTTAATAATAATATAATACCAAATCAATATAAAAAAGATATTGAGAGAGATGGTGATAGTATTGAAAGTGATAATAATGTTGATAATAATAATTCAACTGATTGGAGATTAGATACTGCTAATAATTATACTTCAAATTTAGAATATTGGAGAAATGATTATAATACAACAAAGGATAGACATTATTATTTTAATATTACTTCATTACTTAAAATTGATGCAAATGGTGCAATTAGAAATTTAACTGTAATTAATGATCAATTTCCTGGTCCTTTAATTGAAGCAAATTCAGGTGATACAATTTATTTACATGTTTTAAATAAAATGGATGATGAACCAGTTTCATTTCATTTACATGGTTTATTTTATCCAAATAATTCATTTGATGATGGTGCATCTTCAATTAATGTTTGTCCAATTGCTCCTGGTGTTAATTATACTTATAAAATTCCAATTGGTGAAAAAGAATTTGGTACTTATTGGTATCATTCTCATTGGGGTACACAATATGCTGATGGTGTTTATGGTCCTTTAATTATTCATTCACCAATTGAAGATTTAAATTTAACTAATTATGATGCTGATAGAATTTATGTTGCAAATGATTATTATTATCAAGATGCTGATGAAATTTTATCAACTTATTTAATACCTGATAATGAAAATTCAGAACCAACACCTGATGCAGGTTTAATTTCAGGTACTTATTCACAATCAACAAATTATTTTACACCAAATGATGAAAATAATAAATTTAAAACTTCAACTTATTTTGATTCAAATTTAAATTATAGAATTAGAATTGTTAATGTTGGATTTTTTTTACCATTTAAATTTTCAATTGATGAACATAAATTATCATTAATTGAAGTTGATGGTACATTAATTGAACCTTTAATTTCAGATTATGTTGATGTATCAGTTGGTGAAAGATATTCATTTTTTTTAAATAGAACTAATAATGAATTAGATTCATTTTGGATTCATGCTAGATTTAATCAATTTTGTTTAGCAACTGATAATCCTGATTTTTCAACTGATGTTATGGCAATTATTTCATATAAAGATGAATATTCAATTCCTAAAAGTAAAGAAACTTGGAGTTATGATGGTGGTTCACCAAAATGTTTAGATTTCCCACAAGATCAATTAAGAACTTTAAATAATCAAGTACCAATTAATAAAAATGGTTCAAATAGACCTGATGAATTTGTTGAATTAGATGTTTCATTTATGGAAGGTGGTAAACAAATGTCATTTGCATATTTTAATGATTATAGTTGGAGAGCTTTTTCAAATACTTCAACAATGCATGAATTATTATTTAATGAAAATTTTAATAAAATTTCTCATATTGAAAATAATCAAACATTTAATGAAAATCAATATATTTTAAATTTTGATAAACGTAATATGATTGTTGATTTTTTAATTAATAATTTTGATGATGGTGCTCATCCATTTCATTTACATGGTTATAAATTTTGGGTTTTAGCAAATTCCAAAAAAGGTTCATTTTATCCAAATTTTTATGAAAAATATCCTGATAGATTAGATTTAACAAATCCAATTTTAAGAGATACAGTTTCTGTACCACCATTCGGTTATGCAGTTTTAAGAATTGTTATTGATAATCCTGGAGTTTTCCCATTTCATTGTCATATTGGTTGGCATATGGAAGCAGGTTTAATGTTACAAGTTAATGCATTACAAAATGAATGGTCAAAATGGGAATTTCAACCAAAATGGGCTGAAATGTGTGGTTATGATTTTAGTGATAAATATTTAACTGAATTAATTGATTAATTTTATTAAAGTATTTTATTTTTATTTTTATTTCTTTCTCATTATTATTGCTATATAGTTTATTTTTTCATACCATTTTTTTATAAAATTATATCTTTTTAGACATTAAAATACTAACTTAGTTATCGAAAAATTGGGAAAAAATCCTCATCGAAGATTCGAATGCGCGCAAAAAATATTTTTTTCAAGTATGACGTCATTGATTTTTTTTAGAAAGGTCATTTTCTGCTATGTAATTTTCGACCAATCATCATCAAGAATTTCGTAAATACATAGCAAAATATTGATAAGTTTCAATCCATTATCAGTTTCCAATTAAGCTGATAGGATTCTGGCCTTGCGTAACAGTATTACGTAAGAATTTGAAATTTTGGTAATACCACAAAAAAATTTCATGATCTTCGATATATCTTACAGCTAATGGCTACCAGTCATAAGGAAAAGTAAGCAATGGGAATTTACTAAGTTATCACTTTATTTAAAGAACTTGTCCAAGATTAGCAGTGCTTAGTGTTTCTTATTCTCCTTCTGAAAAGCTAATTGGTAGCAATGTAAAAAAACAGTTTATTATACAATGTAAAAACGTTCAATTGAGTAGAATAATAGAATAAGTTTGTAAGTATATTCCTGATATAATTAACGCCTTAAATCTATTACTTTTCAATTGAAAAGTTTTTAATAACTAAAAATATATTGTGTGAAAAATTTTTTTTAAGTTCTATCCAAAGAACATATCATCTTCACCACTACTTTCATCACTTGCTTCAGTTGAAATAACCTTTTTCTCCCTTTCTCTTCTAACATTATTAACATAATCCATATCAAGTTCACCTCTTAACATTCTTCTCTCTTCTTCATCTTCACTTAAAATAATTTGTTCATTTCTAGCTTCAGCAGCTGCATAACCATCATCACTTGAATCATCATCTGGATCACTTGGTAAAACATAATTACCTCTAGTTGCAGCTCTACGTCTTCTACCTTCAGAATAAACATCAACATCTCTTTTCTCAAATTCTAATTCTTTTAATAATTTTTGAGCCTTCTCAAAATTATCTCTTGGTGATAAAGATTTTCTTGATTTATATTTATATTTATATTTTTTACCATTACGACTTGGGTGATCATAATAGTAACCATCTTCATAATCATCATCTGATGAAAATTCTTCAGTTTCATTATCTTCTGAATCTGCATTATTTTTAATATCTTCATCTTCGTCATCTGATGATGATAAATCTGATTCTTCCTCAGTTTCAGATTCTTCAAATTTTTTGGTAGATTTAACTTTTTTGGGATCTTTACCCAGTCTCAGATTAAGTCTAACAAGTCTATCCACATTATTTTCCTTATCATTCCTCGCACTTGAGGAATTATTATTTTTAAGAGTAACATTATTATGATTTTTATCAATAAAATTATCTTGTCTATTATTATTTCTTAAAGATTTTTTCAGTACTCCATGAATTACAATTTCCGCATCAGGTGGATAATAACATTTCCTCAGTCTTTTACCAACACAAATATCACAAGGTTGTTGTCTATTACAATAATCACCTCTACCCTTTTTGGTACATGATATACAACTTGTTGAATAAATATCTTTATAAGATTTATGAGTTGTTGGATCGAAAACTACTGGCTTTTCCATTTTATCTATTTTACCTATTGTACTGATTTTAACGATTTTTTTAGTATTATCAATTTTATCAATTGATGATGTATCATTTGTAGATGAAGCTTTCAAACTTTGAAGTCTTTTATCTCTTTTATCAAAATTCAGTTTAAGAGTTGAAATTGGAATTGATGATGTATTTAATTCGGAATTTGAATTATGATGATAATTTTTCGTAGATTTTTGTAAACGCGAAGAAATTAATTTTTCAATTGATTTCTGTGTTTCATGTTTATCAGGATTTTTTAATTGGTTCCTTGAAATTTTCAATTTAATGATTGGAATTTCTGCTATTGAGTTATTATTATTCGCTAATTTATAATTTTTGGTGGTAAGAGTGGTGGATGAGTTGGTTTCTATATTATGTTTGTCCGCTTTAGACTCTTTAATATCATCAAGGTCTTTATTTGTAGTATTATTCGCTGGTTGAAGTTTAGCTCTATTCTGTGTTAAATTTGCAAGTGAATTCGGATGTTGTTCTTTTTTTGGACTTTTAACAACCTCAGGTTCCTTATTTGGTGTGGTTTCGACAGCTTTCTCGCCTTTTTCACCTTTCTCGACCGTATCAACCTTTGAAGTATCAACAACCTTCTCAACCTTCTCAACCTTATCTTCCTCCACGACCTTCCCGCCCTTTTCATTTTTAAGCTTCTCAAGTTTTTCCAGTTCTTTAATTTTCTCTAATGTCTTATCATTAATAATTTTTTCCTTTTCCTTTTCCTTTTCCTTTTCCTTTTCTTTATCATCATCATTAATTAAATTTTTTTCATTATTTAATTTAATATCTTTTAAAGAATTTTTAACTGCAAGATTTAAAATTGCATTATCTAAATGGAATGGATTCAGTATATCTTTCTTTAAAGATTTTTTAGGAGAGATAATAGATGATGCAGATGATGGTGGTGTGATTGTACTATTAATATTTGAAGATTTTTTTGGAGTATTTTGTCTTGATTTTTTCCTACCACTAAGTAAAGCATCATTATCTGAATCTATTGAAATATCTTTATTTTTATTTCTACTATTCCTAGTTTTTCTAGTACGATTAATTTCAGAATCTGTTGTTATATCCGTCTCGGGAGTTGAAGTTGAATCAGATTCTGATTGAGAATCTGAATCTGAATCTGAATCTAAAACTATTGGTAATTCAGCTGCTGAACCATAAGTTGAACGAGTAATTCTAGACCTTTTTATAATTGGATTAAAAATTTGATTAGGAGTTGATTTAGATTCATCTTCATGAATATTTCTTTTTCGTTTAGTTAGCATAATTATACAAAGAGGTATAGTATTTAAGGTAATATACAAGTAGTTGTTTAATGATAATAAATCGATATAAATAAAAACCAGGAAATAAAAATGAGCCTCTCCTAAAATGAAAATAAAAGTCATGCAAAAATAGATGGACGTGTCGTCCAATTAAAAATTAAATTTAAAAAATATGAAACAGGGCAATTATTGGCTCAGCTAATTCTCTCAAAAAAGAAATAATTTCGAGGGCAAATTGATTAAATAATTAAAATACCTTATTATCCAAGATTCGAACACACGCTCAAATACCTCCATCTAAAAGGCGGGTAAATATTTTAATTTCCTACTAATATTTACAAATTACCCAAATAGGTAAGTGCGCAGAGGAAAAAAAAAATGAGCGGAACAATTCCCAACCAATGAAAAATTTTACTGTGTATTATTATGTATTATGTAATACATTTGACGGTATTTTCTGTTTTCCATGTTGATAGTATTATAGCTATTTTCATTATGATGATTATTTTATCTTTAATTTATCTTTAATTTATCTTTAATTTAATCTTTAATCTTGTGAATATTCTAAATTTTATTGAATTTTCATTTAAAATTTCATTTTTGATTTCATTATAGTAAAGCCAAATCAAATTTATATACATAATGAAGTTAACTTGCGTTTTATTATCTGGTATTGTGCTCTCAACTGCAAATGCTGCTGCAATTCCTAATGCTAATGCTATGGCAGATGCTAAATTACCAACAACTACTGTAACTATTACTCAATCAGGTGCTGAAGTTACTCATACTTATGGTAGATTCAACAATACTCATCATGAAGGTTCCTCTTCTTCTTCTTCAACTGGTACTCATAAATATGGTAGATTTAATAACACTCACCATGAAGGTTCATCATCATCTTCATCAACAGGTACTCATACATACGGTAGATTCAACAATACTCATCATGAAGGTTCATCCACCTCTTCATCAACAGGTACCCATACTTATGGTAGATTTAATAACACTCATCATGAAGGTTCCTCTTCTTCTTCTTCAACTGGTACTCATAAATATGGTA
>JAJMAS010000191.1:0-16128 GCA_030565065.1 Pichia cephalocereana | reverse complement strand
TTATTATTATTATTATTATTATTATTATTATTATTATTATTATTATTATTATTATGATTATTATTATTAGTATTATTATCTATTGAATGTTGTGCAAAGAAATTTGTTTCATCATTTAATGGAATTGAAGTTGTTATCTCTTTATTAATATCATCTATTATTTTTTGTTTCTTTGAAGATTTAGTTGATCCCTTTGTACAAGATTTTCTCTTTTTAGAGATTTTATCTTCTTTAATATTATTAATATTATTAATATTTGAATTACAACCAGTATTTGAAGAATTATGTCTTAATAAAGTATCAGCTCTTGAAAATGATTTACCACATTTTAAACAAATATAAGGTTTTTCCTTTGTATGAATTTTTTCATGTCTTTTCAAATCATAATGTCTTCTAAAATTTGATGAACAATAAGTACATTGGAAAGGTTTTGAATCTGTATGAGTTAATAAATGAGATTTTAAATTATGTTTCCTTGTAAATGATGCAATTTTACAAATTTCACAAAAATATTTTTTCTTTTTATCTACTGATATTTCTGATTGTATTTGTGGTTGTATTTGTGGTTGATTTCTCATATTAATAGTTTCTTCTGTTTTAGGGTTAATACTGTTATTATCAACAACAGAAAGAGATTCCTCTAATGGTACATGAACAGAAGAGAGTACCTCATCCAATACTGGACCATTACTATCCATCATAATCTGTCCTTGTCTTTATTAATTAAGATATACCTGTGGCGGTGTCAATGAAGATAGAAATTCATGTTAATAATAAAATATTAAAATATTAAAAATCAGTACACCATAATTAATAAACACATGCACCCTTTATCTTTGGTACATGATTATTATTATTATTATTATTATTATTATAGTTAATTTACCTATTTATTTGCCATCTTAAATCTTAATTTATATACAATTATACCACACATTTATACATTATTATACATTTAGAATTATCAGAAGACACTGCTCTTTCATACCATCATCTATTTTATATACTTTAATATATTTTATCTCTTCAAATCCTAATTTATCTCATCTTATCTTATCTTATCTTATCTTATCTTTAAGGAGGGATAGTAATTAATTAATTTAGAGATTTTCATATTAATTTAAAAATGATGGCAACAACTTTCAACAATACTAATCAAGCATCTCCTGATGTTAATGATGCAAATATTAATAATAATAACAATACCAACAACAATAGGAAAAGACAACGTTTATTATCAAATGGTTCTTCAAATATTCATTTATTAGCTAAAAAACTTCATTATTATGATGCAAGTGAAGTAATTAATTTAGACTCTGATGATGATGATTATGTCTTTAATAATAATAATAATAATAATAATAATAATAATAATAATAATCTTAATAATCTTAATAATCTTAATAATCTTAATAATAACAATGATATTAATAATAATTTTGGAAATTTAAACCTTTTGAATGATAATCATTATATTCATCATAACAATAATATTAATAATAATAATTTAGATACTGATGATACTGATGATACTGATGATATGGATATTATTGATAATATCGATGATAAATTATTTCATAATAATAATAATGATAATAATAATCTATGTTTAGAAACTTCAACTGTTATCTCAAATAATACTACTAATAATAATTTTAATAACAATAATTATTTCAATTCTTCAAGTCTTTATCATGATATCGATAATGAAGATGCTATTATTGATTTTGATAATGAAAATATGGGTAATTTTGATCATCATAGTAATAACAATAATAATAATAATCATATTGACCTTGATATTGATCTCATCAATGACACTAATGATGATGATGATGATGATGATGATGATGACGATAACAACAACAATAACAATAATGACGACCTTGATAATGAAAATGAAAATATATTTGATGATAATAATGCAATAAGTGATTTCAATGATAATAATTATTTAGATGATTCATCTTATTCAAATTATTTTGAAAATTATTCAAATAATAAAAAATCAACAAGACATATGAGTATTTCAACTCCAATTAATAAATTTTTCAGTAAATTTTTGAAAAAGGGTAAATCAAATGATTCAACTTTTCAAAATAATGAAATTGTTACTCAAAATAAGAAAAAGAGAACTAAATCTTTACCTCAATTAGCTTATTCAAAATTAACTTATTCTCCTGCTTTAGATCGAGATGAAGTGTCTTTGAAAATTGGTGAAATTCAAGCTTCCCTAATTCAACGATATACCCCAAATACCATTAATAATAATTATAACAACAATTATACCTATAATAATAACATTAACAACTTAAATAACAATCAAAATACCTCCTTTAATAATAATAATAATAATAATATAAACAATATGAACATTCATAATACAAATAAATCTTATAGTCTTAGAAAGTCATCATTTAAACAAAATTCCCTTTCATCAAATCATTCATATTCTTCATATTCCAAATCAAATACAAATTCAAATTCATCTGCAACAAGTTCTTATGATGAAAAAATTTTAAATGATTCAGATAGGAAAAATATTAATTTAATTGATATTAATGATGAATTAAATAGTAATCATATAATTGAAGAAAATGATGATGAAAATTGTGATGATGAAGATGGTTATTATATTGTTAAAAATGATTCAACTTTTGCAAATGGCAGATTTATTATTAAAAAATTATTAGGTCAAGGTACATTTGGTAAAGTTGTTAAAGCTTATGATCAAAAAACTAATTCACTTGTTGCAATTAAAATTATTAAATCAATTCCAAAATATAGAGAAGCTTCTAAAATTGAATTAAGAGTTTTAACAATGTTGAAAAAACATGATCCAACTAATAAATTCCAATGTATTCATTTAAGGGAATGTTTTGATTATAGAAATCATATTTGTATCGTAACAGATTTATTGAAAATTTCATTGTTTGATTTTATGCAAAAAAATCAATTTTTACCATTTCCAGGTTCTCATATTCAAGCAATGACAAAACAATTATTAAGATCTGTTGCATTTTTACATGATTTAAATTTAATTCATACTGATTTAAAACCTGAAAATATTTTAATTAAAGATTCATCATATTTTAAAAAAATTTATCATAAAATTGATTATGAAAATAATGAAAAAAGTGAAACATTATTTAGGAAAATTTTAAAAGATCCAAAAATTTATACAATTGATTTTGGTTCAGCAATTTTTCAAGATGAATATCATTCATCAATTATTTCAACAAGGCATTATAGAGCACCTGAAATTATTTTAGGTGTTGGTTGGTCATTTCCTTGTGATATGTGGTCAGTTGGATCAATTTTAATTGAATTATTAACAGGTGAAGCATTATTTAAAACTCATGAAAATGAACAACATTTAGCAATGATGGAAAAAGTTATTGGAGAACCAGTTGATTTAGAAATGGTTCGACAGTGTATAACACTTTATCGTGATTCAAATAAAAATAATCAAACAAATAGTAGATTTGATTCATCAATTGCAAAATCATTTTCAAAGAGGAGTGGTAAATTATTATTTCCAAAATCTTCAACTGAAAAACATTTAATTGATGAAGTTAATCAATTTAAAAATATTGAAGAATTAGTTGAAGAAAAAACAGGATTTAAATATAATTTAGATTTTAATGTTAAAGATTCAATGAATAAATTTAATATTAATCAAAATTTCAAACATGATTATATTTTTTGGTATTATTATATTGATTTAATTAAAAAATTATTAGTTTTCGATCCAACAAAGAGATTAACTGCAAAGCAAGCTTTAAAACATAAATGGTTTGAATTTGGTATTTTAGATGATGGTATTCAACAATAATAATTATAATAATGATATAGCTTTTTATTTTATTTTCTCCCCAATTGTATTTTATTCTCTGTGTGTGATCTCAATTGATATTTTATTTCATTTTACTTCTTATTGACACCTATTTTTTCTTCTCCGTTTATTCCAGCTGGTCTTATTTTTCCTTTCAATTTGAACAATATATCATATTTTGTATTTTATTTTATTTTATTTTTACCTTTTTTATTTATCTGCTTTTCATTATTGCTTTGGGTTTTTATATTTTATAAGTTTATTTAATTACTATCATAAATTATTTTTTAGTCTACTAAGAAAAAGCAAAAAGATTATGGATCAATCACTTTAATAAATCTATCAAATCAAAATTTCGTTTATTGTAAATACTACTCAAGGCTGTGCTGTTTTTCAGGGTTTACAGTGTCTTAAATAATTATGTTATATAATCTACTGACTTTACACCCCAGATAGTGTATAGTCTTGTTTATCATCTATACAGTAGCAAACATAAAGGCGGTGATAATGATGATATTAACGGACATTAAAGTACTTAATGTATACAGAAAACATCACTATGTAAGGTTACTTAATATCTTAACACCTTAATTCCTTAATAACCGTTATTATCACCGATTATCACCATAACGTTATCGCCGTTATCGCCGGATTAACCCCGATATTACTATGTATTTCGCAAATTTCTTAGCAACATGAATATTGTTATCACCGGTATTATCATTAAATCAAAAGAAAGCAATGGAAAATTTGTTATTTATTATTGATTCATAAGTATTGTTTATGTTTGGTTATTTAAAGAGAAAATTTCCCACAATTTAGTAATAATGATGGTTCAACTAAAAATATTTCTTTCATTAACTATAAACAAATATGGAATTAGAAAATCAAACTCCAGATGAATTAAAATATCAGAAAAGATTCTTTTCAATCTTTTTTCCTAAAAAAGTTCAACCTATTCCAAGTGATGATGAAAGAAAACCTTATCCTGAATTTAAATCTAATCCAATCTCTCAAATGATGTTTTATTGGTTAAATCCAGTTATTAAATCTGGTTATAATAGAACTGCTCATCATAATGATTGTTTTACACTTAAAGATACATCTGAATCAATGGATTATTATTATGATTATTTTAAAAATAAATTAAATGAACTTAAATTAAAGAATGAAACTAATATTGTTACATCAATGATGATTTTAATTGCTTTATATCATACTTTTATGTTTGATATTAATATGAATATGCTTACAAAAGCAATTTCAGATATTGCTAATAGTGTTGCTCCCTTATTATTGAAAAAATTAACTAATTTTGTTGAAACTTCAGATATTGTAAAACAAAAAGTTGGTAAAGGTATTGGTTATGCAATTGGTTGTACACTTTTAGTTTTCATTAATGGTGTTGCTCTTAATTATTCATTCTATAGAGGTACAAATTGTGGTGCAAAGGCTAGAAGTGTTTTAATTAAATTAGTTTTAGAAAAATCTTTTACAATTGATGCTAAGGGTAAACATAAATTTCCAAATGGTAAAATTAATTCAATTATGTCGACTGATTTAAATAGAATTGATAGAGTTTTCAGTCTTGCAAGTTTTACATTCTTATGTCCAATTCCATTAGCTATTACAATTGCTTTATTAATTGTTAATCTTGGTGTCTCTGCATTAGCTGGTTTAGGTTGTTATGTTTTAATGTTTTTCTTAATTGGTTATGCTTTTACAAGTTTAGAATCTTTAAGAGTACTTGCATCAAAATTTACTGATAGAAGAGTTAAATTAACAACTGAATTTTTAAGTAATTTTAGAATGGTTAAATTTTATAATTGGGAAAGTTATTATGAAAATTCAATTGTTGAAGCAAGAACAAGGGAAATGAAATATACAATGCATATGCAAACAATTAAAAATATTTTAATGGCATTTTCAATGTCTTTACCAAATTTAGCTGCAATGGTTGCTTTCTTAACAGTTTCAAGAGTTTCACCTGATAAATCTGCTGGTTCAATTTTTGCTTCATTATCATTATTTCAATCTCTTTCAATTGTTTTCTTTGTTTTACCTCAATCAATTTCTGCTATTGCAAGTGGTAAAGTTGGTGTTCAAAGAGTTGCTGAACTTATGTCTTGTGATGATGTTAATGAACATTATTTTAAAATTGATAATTTAAATGATTCTCAATATGCTGTCAATGTTGATAACTGTGATTTTGAATGGGAAAAGTTTAATGATGAAAATGATAATGATGATGATGATAATATGGATAAGAAAACTGAAAAGGAAATTAAAGAGATGGAAACTAAAGATTCTTCAGAAATTTCAACTAAATCAATTGAATCATCTTTAAATAATGACTTCAATTCATTGAATAACATTAATTTCAAAATTAAAAAAGGTGAATTTATTATTATTGCTGGTAGTGTTGGTTCTGGTAAAACTTCATTATTACTTGCACTTTCCGGATTTATGAAAAGAACAAAAGGTTCAATCTCAATCAATGGTTCTAATATATTATGTGGTGCTCCATGGATTAAAAATGATTCAATTAGAAATAATATTTTATTTGGTAAAGAATATAATGAAGAAAAGTATAATAAAATCATTAAAGCATGTTCATTAGACAACGATTTTAAACAAATTACAGCTGGTGATCTTTGTGAAGTTGGTGAACGTGGTGTTACATTAAGTGGTGGTCAAAAGGCTAGAGTTAATTTAGCAAGAGCCATTTATGCAGATACTGATGTTATTTTATTAGATGATGTTTTAAGTGCAGTTGATTCAAAAGTTGGTAAACATATTGTTAATGAATGTATTTGTGGTATTTTAAAATCTAAAACAGTTATTTTAGCAACTCATCAAATTGGTTTAGTTGAAAGGGCTAATAGATTAATTTTTATGAACGGTGATGGTACTTGTGAAGTTGGTGAAATTGATCAACTAACTGAATCTTTCCCTTATATTAAAGATTTTTTCAATACTGTTGCAAAAAAATCTGTTGATGATGAGGATGATGATGTGAATGATGAAATTGAAAATCAAACTGGTAGTAAAGCAGTGGTAAAACAAAATCAAACTGCTAATAATGATAATGTTGTTAAAATCATTGGTGACGAAGATAGAGCTGTCAATGGTTTAGGATTTGATGTTTATAAAGCATATTATAATTATGGTGCTGGTGTTTTAAAATTAGTGTTTGTCCCATTATTCTTATCATTAATTATTGTTACAACATTTTCAAATATTTTTTCAAATACATGGTTATCATTTTGGTTAACAGATAAATTCAAGGGAAGATCATACGGATTTTATGTTGGTATTTATATTATGTTCAACTTTTTATATGTTATGTTCACATGTATTGAATTTGCTATTATTGGTTATTTTACAGTTACAGCTTCAAGAAAATTAAATATTGGTGCAATGAAAAGAGTTTTAACAGCTCCTGTCGTATTTATGGATATTTCACCTCTTGGTAGAGTTTTAAATAGATTCACTAAAGATACTGATGTTTTAGATAATGAAATTTCTGATCAATTTTTATTAGTTGTTTATCCAGTTGGTATGGTTGTTGGTACACTTATTTTATGTATCATTTATCTTCCATGGTTTGCAATTGCTATTCCAGGTTTAATTTTCTTATATGTTTTCTTAACAGCATATTATCAAGCAACTAATAGAGAACTTAAAAGAATTGATGCAGTTACAAGATCATTTGTTTATACTCATTTTAATGAAACAATTGAAGGTATGTTAACAATAAAAGCTTTTGGTAGACAAAATTATTTTTTTAATAAATTAAATGATTTAATTGATAATAATAATGATGTTTATTTCCTTACATGGGCAATTCAAAGATGGTTAGGTCAACAATTTAGTGTTGTTACATTTTGTTTCCTTATTATAATTACATTTTTATGTTGTTTTAGAGTTTTCAATATTAGTGCAGCATCAACTGGTTTATTATTAACTTATGCAATGAATGTTCCATCAATGTTATCACTCTGTGTTAGATGTTTAGCTCAAATTGAAACTGAATTTAATGCTGTTGAAAGATTAGACTTTTATTCATCCAAATTAATACAAGAATCACCATTTGAAATTCCTGAAACAGAACCTGAACCAAATTGGCCAACAAGTGGTAAAATTGAATTTGATGATGTTTCACTCAAATATAGACCTGAACTTCCATATGCATTGAAGAATTTAAATATGAAAATTAATTCAGCTGAAAAGGTTGGTTTCTGTGGTAGAACTGGTGCTGGTAAATCAACATTTATGACATGTTTATATAGATTAACTGAATTTGAAGGATTAATTAAAATTGATGGTGTTGATATTAGTAAAATCGGATTAAATAGATTAAGAAGATCATTAAGTATTATTCCACAAGATCCAGTTTTATTCAATGGTACAATTAGAACCAATATTGATCCAACTAGTGAATATGATGATGATACACTTTGGAATGCTTTAAGAATTGCAGGATTGGTTGAAAATACATCAAGTGTTAAGGATGAATTATTTGTTAAAGGTAAAAGTCATAAATTCCATCTAGATAATGAAGTTGATGATAATGGATCAAATTATTCATTAGGTGAAAAGCAATTAATTGCATTATGTCGTGCATTAGTTAAAAGGACCAAAATTTTAATTTTAGATGAAGCAACTTCAAGTGTTGATTATAAGACTGATGAAAGAATTCAAAACATTATTAATAATCATTTCAAGAAATGTACTGTTTTATCTATTGCACATAGATTAAATACTATTTTAGATTTTGATAAAATTGCAGTTATGGATGCTGGTAAAGTTGTTCAATTTGGTGAACCAAGGGCATTGTTTGAAGATGAAAGTGGTGTATTTAGAGAATTATGTAATCAAGCTAATATTGATATATCATCCTTTAAATAGTTTTTATAATTTTTATAGTTTTTATTTGTGTATTTTGTGTATTTCCTGTTTGTCCATTAATTAATAATTAATATTCAATAATTAACTATAACTTGCTACCATATCTAATACCAATACCAATACTAATTGTATTGTAATACTAATGAAAAAAATATTATACTTACGTAATCATCAATATGATAAGCGAGTGAAAAATTTCGTTATCAACGAATCAAAGTTCTTCTCTTCAAACTGTGGTTCACTTAACATGAATTTATTCCAATTGATCTTTAATCTCTGTTGTTTTTGGTGATATCACATTGCAATGAGTCATCAGAAAGTGGTTGCATATAACTTCTTTAAGGGACATCCCTCCGTTGATCTTTTACCAAGTAAAGAAATTCTTAAAGCTTCACAAAAAGTTTTAGAAACATTCACTGATACATTAGCTCATTATGATGGTCGTAATAATACACATCCATTGAATTATGGACCAGATTTAGGTAATTTAGAAGTTAGAGATTTGATTGCTAAATGGAATGATAAAAATTTCAATTTAACAAAACCAACTGATCCAAATTGTATTAATTTAACAAATGGTGCATCATTTGGTTTAATGAATGCATTACTTCAATGTACTGCATCATTTGATAATATAACTAAACAAATTTTCATGATTTCACCAACCTATTTTCTCATTAATTCTGCAATTACTGATCATGGATTTGCAGGTAAATTAACAAGTATTGTTGAATTTGATAATGGTGATATTGATTTTGATTCATTAGAGAAAAAATTAGAGGAAATTGAATCTAAAACACCTTCAACTAAAATAACAAAGGAAGCAATCTCTAAAATTTATGATCCTAATAAGCCAATGAAGAAAATTTATAATTATGTTTTCTATATCGTACCAACATTTTCAAATCCAAAGGGTGGATCATTATCTGATAGTTCTAAATTAAGATTAATCAATATTGCTAGAAAATATAATATGTTAATTATTTGTGATGATGTTTATGATTTATTAGATTTTAATTTTGGTAAAGATGAGAATTATAATCATCATAAGAGAATGGTTTATTTAGATAGAGAAACTTTACCTGATGGTGAAGAATATGGTAATGTTATATCCAATGGTACATTTTCTAAATTATTAGGACCTGGATTAAGAACGGGATGGCAAGAGACTGCAACACCAAAATTAGCTAATTTATTAGCTTCAGGTGGAGCAAATATGTCAGGTGGTACACCAGGTCATTTCAATACTGTCATTATTGGAGAATTAATTAAATCTGGTGAAGTTGATAAAATAATTGCAAATTTGAATAAAATCTATAGTGAACGTGCAGATACATTAAAGAAAGCAGTTTCAACATATTTACCCCATGGTACAAAGATTTCACCAGTTGATGGAGGTTATTTTTCATGGATTACACTTCCAAATGGATATGATAATCTTGCAATTGCTAAAGAATGTTCTAATAGAGGTGTCATTTTAGCTACAGGAGATAACTTTGAAGTTACCGGGGATGAAAGAGGATGGGGAGAACATGGTATAAGAGTATCCATCAGTCATTTGAACAGTGAAGGTATCCTTGAAGGTATTAAAATATGGGGTGAAGTGTGTCAATTAAATAAATTAAAATGTTAAGAATCCATAGACGACGCGACTGTTCAGACACCTACACGGTTTTATTTTCATTTCCTTAATAGACTTTTATTAATGTTAATAATATAGAAGACGTATACATTAACATTAACTTTTATTTAATTTTATACTTAAATACTTAGATTAAACAGCATTCTATTGAATATAAAGGACTTTTATAATGTCCGTTCAATTGGCACCACTATTATTGGTGTTGCCCACCTTATTTGTATCTCTAAATCTAACAATTTTACCATCATTGGCTTCATTTCCTGTTAATATACTTCAATCTTCATTATTTGCTTCATTATCAGTGGTTTTCATACTATTATTTTTTAAATTTATTAAATATAATGGTTCTGAATACGTTCCTGAGGATTCAGATTTTTTATCTAATTATAATGATCATCATTCTTTAAATAAAATAAATGCTTATAGAAATTTTATCTATCTTTGGATACCCATGATGTCATTATTTTTAGCTAATTCTTATCTTGGTCCATTAAGAGTTATATCTTTAATATTCATATCTCAATTATTAAATAAATTTAATGATATATATTCAAATGATTCATTGAAATTGAAAGATTATAATGAGTCAATTTTTTCATCTTATCAAAATTTACAAATTTACATTTTATTCATTATTTCACTTGCATTGGATCTATCAAATGATATTTATTCATCAAATCATTATCTTAAATCTCATATATTAGGTTATACCTTTATTTCAATTCCATTCTTCATTAATTCAGTAATGAAAAATAAAAATAAAAATGGTGTCTATTTAGGTACAGCATATATCAATTACAATATTAAATTACATATCATTATCATAATATTATCATTATTTAATATATCATATTTTTATTTTGAAAACTATAATTTTAATATGTTTGCCGTATCAATCGGTTCTTTGATTATTTTAATTTGTACTCAATTTGAAACTAAAAGACCTAATAAACTTAGAATTGACTCAGTTTTAAGTGAGTTTATGAATGGTAAACTTATTTTGCATTATTATAAATCATATTACATTATATTGAATTTCATCATCTTATCAATTTTGTTCTTAAATGATAATATTGGACCAAACTTTAATTTCAAAAATGCTTTTAAAATTTTCATGTCTCAATATTTAATCTCAACTCTTATAAATATATTCTTAATGATTATAATTTACATGGGTAATAGAAGTATAAATCCAATTATAGATGATGATATATTATCTGATAAAAAAATAGATCTTAATGAAATTAATAGTGATTTAAAGGAAAACTCAGGCTTACCACTCTTAAACCTTTTCATACAATTAATTAACTCCAAGGATTCAAAATCTATATTGAATTTCTTATTACTAAATTTAGCATTCATGTTTATTCAATTGTTATATTCATTAAGATCAAAGTCTTTAAGTTTATTAAGTGATTCACTTCATATGTTATTGGATTGTTTATCTCTTTTCTTAGGTTTAATGGCATCTGTTGTTAGTAAATATAATTTACAACATCCAAGTGAGGCATATCCTTTTGGTTTAACTAGAATTGGTGCATTATCAGGTTTTACTAATGGTATTTTACTTTTAGTTATTGTTATTGGAATTTATAATGAATCAATTCATAGATTTTTAAATCCAATGAAATTAGAAAATACAACTGAATTATTAATTGTTAGTACATTAGGATTTTTAGTTAATTTAGTAGGTATATTTGCATTCAATCATGGTCATGATCATTCTCATGGACATTCTCATAGTCATTCATTTGGAGGATCTGATGATGACTCAGCCCATAATGAACACAGTCATAAATGCAATGATGATCATAAACATGAACATAATGACGAACATAAACATGAGCATAGTCACGAAAATAGACATGAACATAATGACGAACATAGTCATGAACATGCACATAACCACGAACATAGTCATGAAAGTAAATGTGAACACGATGATCACAATAATGAAAAACATTCAGATTCACATGATGATGATAACATGCATGGAATCTTTTTACATATAATGGCTGATACATTAGGTTCAGTTGGAGTTATTATATCGACAATTATAGTTAAAATAACGGGATGGGAATTAGTTGATCCAATTACATCAGTTATGATTGCAACACTTATATTAATGTCATCGATACCATTACTTAAATCATCATCATCAAATTTACTTTTAATATTAAGTGATCAAAAGAAACAAAAATTAACTCAATTACTTAATGAAATTACAAAAATATCTGGTGTTAAAAGTTATAAAGTACAACAATTTTGGCCAAAGGATGGTAAAGATTCTAAATTAATTGGTTTTATTCATGTTCAACATTATCGAACAGAAAATGCACTTCAAATAAGGAAAAAAATTGATAATTTAATAAAACACAATAATATCATTGATCAATGCTTTATTCAAATGGAGAATGAAGTAGATGAATGCTGGTGTCGTAGTGTAGATGATGAAAAGTTTACTATATTCTAATTCTGAATACATAATGTTTATATAAATATACGTTAACCGTTTGAGTTAACCGTTGTAAATAAGTTACGTAATATCTACATCCAACCGTTATCTCCTTTTCAAAAAACAGACAACACACTGTCGACGATTTTTCACGTGTCATAAGGTGATAATAAAAATATATATTATTCATAACTCAACTATTCTTCATGGATTTATTCATTATAACACAAGGTTTCAACCTTTGAAAGTTTGGAACTAACAGTTTAGTATCTTTTTTTTTGATATCATTTGATCACCCCTGGTCTTTAAAGACATAATTACAATATATTAATAAATATGGCATCAACTAAATTTGTAATCTTACAGTTAGTTGGATTATTATTAGCTATTTCAATTGCTGTTTTCCAACCAACAGCTATTAATATCTCACCTCTATTTGATAGTGAAAAAAAATGTCCAGTTCCTGAATATGTTGGAACTTTTGATCATAATAATACTCAATTTCTATTACATGATAAATCATTTAGAAAATTTGCTGCTGAAAGATTATCTCGTGCAATTCAAGTTGATACAGTTGTTGATGAACATATGACTGATTTTTCAAAATTTATTGACTTTCATAATTACCTACAAACTGAATTTCCATTAGTTTATCAAAATGCTCTAGTTACGAAAATCAATAATTATGGTTTAGTTTTTGAATTTAAAGGTATTGATTCATCATTAAAACCAGTACTGATGATGGCACATCAAGATACTGTTCCATTTGGTGACTTAAGTGAATGGGAACATCATCCATTAAGTGGTTATTTTGATGATGAAATTATTTATGGTAGAGGAGCTAATGATATTAAAGGTTTATTGGTCGGTTTGATGGGTGCAATGACTGAAATTTATCAAAAAAATCCAAATCATAAACTTAATAGAACTGTCATATTTGCATTTGGTTATGATGAAGAACTTAGTGGTGATTTAGGTGCTAAAAATATTGCAAATAATCTTTTTGAAAAATATGGTCCTGATTCAATTGATCATATATTAGATGAAGGTGCTCCAATGTGTATTGGAGTTAATAAGAATTATTATGGATTTGTTGTTACAGCTGAAAAGGGTTATTTGGATTTAGCAATTGAAGTTAATGCACCAAGTGGACATTCATCAAATCCAACTGATAAAACATCAATTGGTTTATTATCTGAAATTTTAAGTTCTTATGAAAAGGATAAATTTAAACCAATAATTCCAGATGAAAATCCAATGCTGAATCTTTTTGAATGTATTTCTGAACAAAGTAAACTTTCATTCTTTTATAAACTTATTGCAAAGCTTTCAAGAGCAAATGAATTGGCAAAGAACCTACTGATTAATAAATTAGCAAATGTTTCATTATTTGAATATACAATTAGAACTAGTCAAGCAATTGATGTCATTTCTGGTGGTACTAAATATAATGCACTTCCTTATAATGCAACTGCTGTCATTAATCATAGAATTGCAGTTGGTGATAATGAAGATACAGTTTTATCAAAGGCAATTAAACATTCTAAAGCTGTTGCAATTGAATCGAATTTAGGATTATTAGTTAATGATAAAGTTTTAATTGAACCAACTAAAAGTGGTGTAATTAAAATTAGAACATTATATTATTTGCCAGTTGCACCGATTACACCAATTTTTGATGATATTTGGAATAGATTAACCGGGTTTATGAGAAATTTTTATGAAAGGGAAGTTTTCCCTGGAAAATTCATTGATACACCTTATATTATAACACCAACTACAATGCAAGGTAATACAGATACTAGACATTATTGGAAATTAAGTACACATATTTACAGATCTCAACCTGGTATAACTAATTTATTTGAAGCTCATATGCATGGTACTAATGAATATGTTCATATTGATTCACACTTACAGGTTATTGCATTTTACTATAACTATATTTTGAACATTTGTTAATCCTTATATTTACCTTCTTAAACCTAGTTTTTAGGTTTTATATTTAATATTTAGAAATAAATTAATTGTTTTATTATAAAAAAATGTGAATCTAGTTTATCTTTATGGTATTAAGTGAGATGAATAGGCTTTACATGTTGTTAAACGTATTATAATACGTGTAAAAATATAAATATATGTAATACTTGTTGATTATATATGGAAAAATTATAAAGAAACCTAACGAAATTGAAGCAAAAAATTAAAGAAAAAACAAAAGTGTACACTATCCGATGGAAATTCATGGGTGTAGGGACGAGTATCCGAAATCAGATATCATCATTGTAACAAGATACAATATTATGAATGAAACGAGGTTGATTATATTTGTGGTTAATTTGAATTAAAGAACTTGATGTGTGGAATTAATTAAATAAACAAAAGCATTAAACCAACAATATTACCAATGAAACTTGGTTTGGTTATAGCAGCATTTCCTTCATATTCTTGAAGAGTGAAATTATATTCATTTGGTGAGACTGAAGTAGAAATAGAGATTGGGCTCGAAACTGTGCCTGCAGTGTTAATTATACCATAAACTTGTTGTGTGGCTGATAATGCTGAGTTAGTTGTAGTACTTGTTGATGATAATTGGTTTGATGAAATAGATATGGTTTCAGTGGTTAAAGTTAGTGATGAAATCTTTTCTGAAGTGTTTGAAAAACTAGTTGTTTCAACTGTGTTTTCAACTGAACTAAATATTGGTGTTATGTTAAATGGTACGATTATTTCATCAGTAGCTGTTGTAGTAATTGTATGAGTTATGGAATTACTGAGAGAAAATGTAGGTGTGTTTATGGTTGGACTAGTTGCTGATTCAGTTATTGTTGAAGTACTTGATAATGCAGTAGCTGTTGATGTTGAAGTACTTGGTGATTTTGTGCTTGAGCTGCTGGATGTTGAGGTACTTGGTGATGTTGTGGTTGAACTACTGGATGCTGTTGTGCTTGAACTGTTGGATGATGAAGTACTTGGTGGTGTTGTGGTTGAGCTGCTGGATGTTGAGGTACTTGGTGATGTTGTGCTTGAACTGTTGGATGATGAAGTACTTGGTGGTGTTGTGGTTGAGCTGCTGGATGTTGAGGTACTTGGTGATGTTGTGCTTGAACTGTTGGATGATGAAGTACTTGGTGGTGTTGTGGTTGAGCTGCTGGATGTTGAGGTACTTGATGATGTTGTGGTTGAACTACTGGATGATGTTGTGGTTGAACTACTGGATGCTGTTGTGCTTGAGCTGCTGGATGTTGAGGTACTTGATGATGTTGTGGTTGAACTACTGGATGA
>JAJMAS010000190.1:0-16186 GCA_030565065.1 Pichia cephalocereana | reverse complement strand
ATATTAGTTATTCGAGTATTCCAAATATAGTAATTAATAATCTTATTTCCCAAATAAGTAATTCATAATCATTCTTAATCATTAATAACAATTCACAAATGTGTAATAATTAAAATATAAGAAATAACAAGCATCCGTTCATTTACACAAAAAACAACAGCTCTTATGGCCAAGTTGGTAAGGCGCTACACTAGTAATGTAGCGATCCTCAGTTCGACTCTGAGTGAGAGCATTTACTTTTTATCTTTTAAAAGTTTGATTTTTTTAATGTAATTACAGAAACGTATTCACTTTGTTTTTGATAGACTCAATATATTTTTATATTGCTAAGCACACAGATAGATAGATAGATATAACAACGACTTTGATATGGTCAAATTCACTTAACTAATACAAAAATATATTTAATTGAGTTATGATGAATTAGAAAAAAGGAGTGATATGAAGTTACCCCCTAAGGCCTTTTCTTTTTCTTATTTGATCTAAGCACGGGATATATAATAAAAAAAGATACTCTTGACACTGTAAAAAAACAAATGTAGTACTCGGGGTCAAATTGGCACAATAATTAGCCAATTTTTTTTCGAAAAATATATTAAAAAAATTTATATAGCTAGCTTTAGTAATAGCTACATTTAATTAACTAATTAAATATCAATTATTATTGTTTGAAGTCTTCTTTTCCCCAGTCAACTTCTGTATTACTATAAATTTATAAAAGATACTATACACATATTTTTTTCTTAGATAAATGATATATAATAAAATGTTGTAATCTAACGACTCTTTGTGCAGGATTCATATTTTACAACAACATCAGTATTAAAAGAACAAACTGTATAAACCATACAATAACTTAAAGTATACAAAATACCAACAGAAACGTTGTTAAACCTTGGAAATCTTTGTTCTACTTCTACTCAGAATTCCAATGTTGACTGTCATTTCTTTAATTTGTTTTGTTTCACTTGCGTTACTTTTCTACTTCATAACACTAACGCTCTCGTATTTGATTGTTTCTTCAAGGCTCAACTAACTAATTCAATATTATTATTTAGTATTCAGTTTCGACTGAAATTACCAATTTCAATATAAAACATTCAGTCTTGTTAAGAGAAATGAAAAACCTATAAAACTCTTATGTTAAGTTGTAAATTGAATGAAAAAGAACTGCAGATAATTGATGATTATAAGTGATACTTTTGTAAAAGATAAGTGGGTGTAAATGAAAATAAAACAAAGGAGCATCAAAACTGTATCTGAAGTCACAGTAAATGTCTCCAAAATACTCTCATTTTTCCATTTTAATATTGAAGGTGCCTTAAAATAAGCTATCCTATTACATTGGACAAGAAATCTGATAGATTTATTAATAAACGTAAATAATAATGTTTTTGAATGACTTTATTTTTTCCAGTCATTAAGTGTATTAACTCTGAATCTATGAAAGATACTTTATCAAAAATTTACATACAGCAAAACATGCTCACCTGGTGAGAAAAAAGTGGTGCAAATACCCTTTTGGTTGATGTCGTGTAGGTTAAAATCAAGGACTGCAGCTGCAGGAAGCCAAATGGCACGTGACAAATGTACAGCAGATAAGGCTTACAAAAGGCTTTTGAATATAACAATTATCCGATATAGTGTAACGGCTATCACGGTCCGCTTTCACCGGGCAGACCCGGGTTCGACTCCCGGTATCGGAACAAAATAAAAACCAAGGTTTTGTTTTATACTTTTTTTTAATATTTATGATCAATTCAGGTTCATTTGTTCAAAATTGAAATTATGATCAACCATTTTAAAATATGAACCTTTTTTTATAATAAATTTCTTTCTATATAATGGTTTCTGGTAATTATATAGAAGTAAAGAATCACCCATCTTCTGATCAAATTAATAGGATTACTGAAGCTTCCAATATAATCAACAAAAACTTAGAATCTAGAGGAGATGAAAAGATAAAGTTTTACACAACTAAATCACCAAAGAACATCGGAGAAATTTATCAAAATGATCAAAAACTTATCAAGTCATTCAATAATTTATTTCAGGAAATTGATTTACTAAGAACAATTAATTTAACCAATGCACAATTAATTGATGATAAAAATCGTGAAGTTGAATATTGGAAAAAAATGGCTCAACAAATGGAGGCATCAAAGAGAAATGACGAGAGTAAATTCAGAGATCTTGAAGTTGAGAACTTAAAATTAAAATTAAATGTTAGTAACTTAACTGAGAGGCAAAAGGGGGTAGAGAGTAGAATACGTGAAACTAGAAATGGATGGAAACTCTATAAAGAACAAGTTGAGAGGGAGAAACGAAGATATGATAATGATAGATTTGAACTCTTAGAGAGATTAAAGTCCAAAAGAAACAAAACATGGAGGAAAGATGGTAATAATAATAGTCCAAGTAATAGAAACCTTTACAATGATGAAACATCAAGTGAAATGACTATTCAACTATTATCTGAAAAAGAGTTCTCAAACAAAAATATTTTGAAATTGGTATCATTCCTTAAAAACCTATATAATTGTTTAGAGAAACTCAAGGCAAGTGATGGGAATTACCCCATTGATAATTCATTTATTGCTAAGGATAATGAATTAGATGGAATAAATTATACTGAAATTGATATTTTAATGGAAGGATTGGATAGAAAATTTATTACATTACTTGAGGAAATAAAGGCTGAACCATTCGGTAGTGATGATACATTCAGATCTAAGAGAATAAGTAAAGAAAAGAAACAAGAGGTTGAGATGTTGAAATCACAGTTGACAGAATTACAGTATAATTATGATAAAGTTGTGAAAACAATGGAAGAATGGAAAAAATGGAAAGAAAATATTCAAAGTTGAAATTAAACTTAACTATTATTATTGAAACAATAAAAATCTATACAGTGTCAGGTTTATGATATAGAGTATAATAATCAACCAAATAACCATTTAAATTGTTTTCTCCACCAACAGGCGTTGCCATTAATGTTCTAATTGAGCAACAATCACCAGCTTTTATTAAAAATAGGAAATCTTTCCAATTAGTTTTCCAACCATAATTATAATCTTCCTTGACAAGCTCTCTCTTTTTTCTATGCATCAGATCGTTAGTGATTAGGACCATTTGATCAAATCCTACCATTCGACATAATTTCGAAGTTGAAAGCTTAGTTATGAAAATTATTGGAAATGCAATAAATTTGGATTTTTTCAGTGTTTGTGAGACATTATCGAAAAATGATAAGAATAAATTAGTTTTTATTTCATCTAAATCATCATCATCATCATCATCATTATTCATTGCTTCAAGATTATTTTCAATTTCAGTATCAGATCTATTACCAACTCCACTAGTTTTCAATAGAATATTTAATGGATCATCTGCAGGAACGGAAGCAAAAATATCCTCTTGAGCTTGATGTGAATGTTTGTATTTATGAGAAAATTCATAAGTTGTAAAACCTTTAGAGATTTGTATACTTTGTACTACTAATAGAATTGTTAACCAAAACAGTTGTAATGAAACCCAGAAAAAGAAATAAAACATAAATTTTGAAGAATTTGAAGCAGAACATAATCCATGTGGTAAGAAATGACATACGGAAAAATCATTATTATTTAATGGAACATCCTCAAAATAGGTTAATGCTAATTTCAACCAAGATATAACTGCAAATTCAAGGAAAACAACAAATGCAAAGAAAATTTTATGATTTCTTACTCCTATATTATTATTAACCCATGGACAATAGTGATCAAATCTAGCTATATTGAGTTTCTTCTCCTTTGAAAATTTAGATCTTAATGGTTTCCTGATATTAGAATGTATACAATAATTATTAGAATCGAATTTTCTTTCATTTAGTAAAGTTATAATTGTAGATTGAATATTTTCAATATTAGTTTCCTTTGGGATATATCCTGGATCCATGTTTGAAGATTTAACAAAATAATAAATTGTTGCAGTTGCTGATAATAGGAATAAGAAATTGAAAATATTTGATTTACTAATAGTTTTAGGCAATATTTTGAATATCCAAGTGATAATACACCAATAAGCAGTTGAGGAGAATACACCTGCAAAGAATGAAGTTCTCATTAAATTTACCTTACCTTTTTTCAAAGACGGTAGTAATATTTGCTTTAATATAATTTGCTGTGTTATAATTATTAATAAAATTGCCAATATTTTCATTATAATGTGTGTATTTAATGTTAAAACGTAAATAATTTCAGGTATTGTAATATAGGGTAAAACAAATATAAGGAAATTAGCCCATTCAATTGTTAAATGAGTTTCCCTTTTACTACCAGTAATTGAATCTCGTCCAATTTCCTTTAATACATTATTCCACATTGTTGAACAATTCATATCCTTTGCAATATCCCAACAAGATTTACCATCATTAGTTTTCAAATCTATATTACTTTGAAATTCTAATAATGAAGTAATAACTGCTTTACTACCATTACATAAAGCCCAATGAAGAGGTGTGAAACCATCTGCATCGATTAGATTAACTTCAGCTTGTGCATTTAATAATACATCAACTGATAAGAAATCTCCTTGATAAGCAGCCCAATGTAATGCAGTTCTACCCATTGGATCAGTAAAATTTATACCCTCTAATCCAATATTTTTCAATTCACCATCATCATTATATTGATTAATTGCCCAAATTGAATAAATAACCATCATTACATTACTTGAGAAAACAGATGCTAATATAATATTAATACCATTTTTATCAATTGCATTAACATTTACCTTTGCATCTCGAATTAAATAATCTGCAATATAAACCAATCCATATCTAACAGCCCATAATAGAGGTGTTGCATTCATATCACCAGCCTTTACATCTGGATCTGCACCAATTGAAACTAAATATTTAACTGTTGTAAGTTTATTATTCAATGCAGCCCAATGAACTAATGTTATACCATCTGAATCAGTTAAATTTGGAGAGTATGATGTATTATTATTATTATTATTATTATTATTATTATTATTATTATTGTTATCATTTGATAAATAGTGTTTTAAGAATTCAACATTACCACGTTGAGCAGCATGTACTATTTGTCTTTTAATATCATCTTGTTGATTAATTTGATTCTGTTCTATATCGAATTCTTTTTCATTGTCATTATCAGTATTATGATCTTCATTTTCTTGATGTATTGCAACCATTGAAGCAATTGATAAATCATCAGATGTTGAAGAAGATAATGGGTGGGATGTAACTATATTATTTTCTAATTGTTGATCCATTTCATTGTCATGTTGATTTGAAATAATTTGTTGATCAATATTTACATCATTATTATATGAATTATTCAGATTGTTTATAGAACTATTCTCTTGAGCCATAGTATTACTGGTATCACCAGTAGAGACACCCATTAGTGTTATATTCTTAGCCCTAGATAATTATTTAAAGAAGACTGTGTTATGATTAAGGTGTGTCAAGGCGATAAAAGACCAGTTACATAATATTTTTCATGTTCGCAATTTTCCTTTATGTAGTAATTAAATCAAATTCAATTTATGATGTATTTAATCGTATATTATTTGATTAATAAGTGGGAAATACAAATTGTGAGTTAATGTTTTATACAACAAAAGTTATAAAAAAAAGATAATTAAATAGAATTATAGATTGAATAGAAATTATAAGTAAATATTAATTAATAATAATTAATAATTAATAATGTCATTAAGCTTGAACTAATCTCATAGTGTTTGAATGACCAGCACCTCTTTTATGACCTTGAATAACGACAACTGTATCACCTTTACTAACGATATTTAATTTAAGAGCTTCTTCAATTGCATAATTAACTCTATTTTCAACATCTTGAATCCAATTATCTTCATGAGCACCAGTATATGGGAAAGGATAAACACCTCTATAAAGATGACAAAATCTAGTTGATCTATCATTTCTAGTAACCATTAAAATTGGACAATTTGGTCTATATTTTGCACAAAGTCTTGCAGTTGTACCTGAAGTTGATAAAACAATAATTGCCTTTGCTTCTTGTTCATAAGTTGCAGTAACAGCTGACATTGCAATTGTTTCTTGAATATCACAAGGTTTTTTAGTTGCTTCTCTAATTTCTGAAAATTGAGTATAAGCAGGTAATGTCATTTCTGCAATTAGAGTTGTATGATGCATCATTGAAACTGCTTCAACAGGATAATCACCTTTAGCAGTTTCACCAGAAAGCATAACACAATCAGCACCATCAACAATTGCATTACCAACATCAGAAACTTCAGCACGAGTTGGTCTTGGATTATAAGTCATTGATTCTAACATTTGAGTTGCACAAATAACTGGTTTACCTGCAAGGTTACATTTTGCAATCATTTGCTTTTGAACAATGAAAACTTGAGGTGCTGGAATTTCAATACCTAAATCACCACGAGCAACCATAACACCATCAGTTTCTTCTAAAATTTCATCAAAATTATTAACACCTTGTTGATTTTCAATTTTAACAATAATTTTAATATCTTTACCTTCTTCACCTAAAACTTGACGAATTTCACGAACATCATTAGCGGATCTAATGAATGAAGCGAAAACCATATGAACTTTATTTTTAACACCAAAGGCCAGATCTTGTTTATCCTTTTCAGATAATGCAGGTAAATCAACATCAGTATTTGGTAAATTAACACCTTTATGAGAAGAAATTTTACCTGCATTAACAGAGACAACTTTAATATGTTGATCATCAACAATTTCTAAGACACGGAATGATAAAACACCATCATCAATATAAATGATTTTACCAGGTTTAATAACTTTAACGATATTTTTATAATCAATGTACATTTTTTTATCATTTGAAGAATTTTTAAATTGATCATCAGTTGTAAATAACATTTCATGATTTGCTGGAATTGGATAATCTAAATTATCAATTGTTGTACCAGTTCTAATTTCTGGACCTTTAGTATCTAATGCTAAAGCTAAAGGTCTACCAGGGTAAACTTCCTCTGATTTTCTTGAATTATCAATAACTGATTGATGATATTCATAACTACCATGAGAGAAATTCATTCTAACAATATTTAAACCAGCTTTTCTTAAAGCGACTAAAGTTTCAACATTATTAGTTTTTGGACCAATTGTACCAATAATTGAGGAACGTCTAAAATTTCTTTCAGGAGTTTTATTAACGTCTAAGTTAACTAACCAAGATAATTTTGAACCAGATGACATATTAATAGAGGGTGGGTGATTTAATTTAGTTTTTTGTTTAATTTATAAAGAAATTTGAATATTTCTTGTTTGATTCTTTAAAAGATAATTAAGAAATAAGGTGATAGACGGAAGAGAGTAAGTAGAAACGAAATAAGAATGTAGAGGAAATAGGATACCTTTAAATATAAAATAAAATAAAATAAAATAAAATCAGAATAGAATATTATAAATTTATAATAATAGGATACTGTCATAACATGACTTACCGGTAACAGATGTCCGAACGGAATTTTGTGAGATAGGTTAATTTTTTTTTAATATTATCGACGTATCGACTCTTAATGTTGATTATGTAATATATCTTTAAAATAGTCTCATCGACTCCATATGCTTACAGACGCATCGACGCAGGGTTTATTTCTTTAATTTTATTTTATTTTACCGGACTATATTATATTCCCGATGGCAAAAAATTAATCCTATTATTGACATTTCTTCTTTCAAATTAATGATCTGTCTCATTTAATTAATCAATGTTTCTTTATCTTAAACAATGATACAATTTGATTCAAATATATCTACAACACATGAAAAGAGAACTGTTGCAAAGAAAGCTTGTCTTTCTTGTAGAGAGAAAAAAATTAAATGTGATGGTGAATTAATTGTATCTTATCCAACTGAGCCTTCATTAAATAAAACTTTTTATAAAACTTGTTCAAATTGTAAAAATTCAAATAATGATTGTATCTTTGTACCAAGTAGAAGAGGTGGTAGAAGGAAAAAAAGTGTCAATGATTTTAGTAATAAAGAAGTAGATTCCTCTAATAATAATAATAATATAAAATCAGATAATTCTTCAATTGTTTCATCATCAATTATTTCAGATATAAATAATAAAAATAGTATTGCTGTTACTAATAGTATTAACCCACCACCTTCACAAATAATAAACAATACTTTAAATTATAATTATAATCCAAATCCAAATTCAAATCCAAATTATAATCCAAATTCAAATTATAACCAAATACCCGATCAATATCATGATACCAATATCAATACCACTAATAATCATATCTATAACAATAATTTTTCAACTGCCTCTTCAAATAACCCCCCTCACCAACCTGTTTCAACAAATATACCTACCAATATACCAATACATTACTCAAATCATATAATTCAACCTCATTCACAACCTCAAGTATCTTCATTACCAATACAACAAAATTCAAATCTAAATTTAAATTCAAATTCTAATCCAAATTCAAATAGTAATCATCATATACCAATGCAAATTTCAATGCCTATGCAGATGCCAATGCAATTACCTATGCAATTACCAATGCAACATCATATACCAATTCAAATGCCACATCATATACCAATTCAAATGCAACATCAAATACCAACAGCAATTCAAATGCAAAATCAAATACCTGTACAAATGTCAATGCAAATACCATTAAATAATGATTTAAATGATAATAATAATTATCATCCCAACACCAATAATAATAATGCTTATAATTTTCAAGCCTCTTATCAACAATATTCTAATGGTAATCAAGTTAATTTAACTTATCAAAACTTTAATAGTAGTAATATAAATAATAATAGTAACAAATATTACAGCAATTCTAATAAAATTACAGAAATAGAGGATAACAATAAACTTCAAGAAAATAAATATCAAATTCATGAAACCACGAACAATCTTAATAATAATAATAATAATAAGAAACTAATTCATAAAATTGAAGGTTATAGTAAAGATTCTGAATCTTGGGTAGAATCTTTAGCTCCAAGCGATTCAGTTACAATGATTGAAGAAAAGAGAAGGAGGAAAGGTCAAAATGGAATTTATATTCAAAAATTATCAGCAATTAATGAAACAAATAACAACAATAACAATAATACTAACAATACATCTAACACTACTCCTACTTCTAACTCAAATTCAAATGTATCATATAAAATTTTATCAGATAGTTTAGATACAGATGTTTCAACAACCGATAAATGGATCAATGAACAATCAAATGAACTTAAGAGAAATAATGAAAAAATAATGGAAAATAATAGGAAAAAACAGAAAAGTTTACAAATAACTAATTTAAATGTTAAGTGTCCACAATTTATTAACGAAGAACTATTAGCAAGTTTAAAATTACCTGATTTCCAATCATTATATAAATTAATTGGAGTTTTCTACAAATATGTTCATCCAAATACATTAATTTTACCTAATATGACATTTTTCATTGATACTTTAACAATGAATGGTGAAACCATTTTATTAATTGCAACAATGTGTAAAATGTCATGCAAATATTTATTAAATCATGAAGTTAAAAATGATAGATGGTTAGATGAATCATATTGGGTTGAATTAATTGATAAATATCAGAAAACTTCAAGTATAAAGTATATCATGTTAAGTTGTATTTTACAATGTACAAGATGTGATGATGATTATATTAATACTGTTTTTGATATTTTGAAAACTATTAAAGTTGAAGATTTACTAAATACAAAATTTTTAAGAGATTTTAATTATGTTCATGAAAAAATTTTTAATTCAAGAATTTTACTAGAGAGGGAACTTTCAGTTAGAATGTATTGGAATGCATATAAAATTTCAATTTTTAGAAGAATTTCATTTGGTTATCCATATAAATTAGATAACGATGTAAAAAGATTCAAAATTAATAAAGAAGTTGAATTACCATTACCTGATATAAAATATTATAAAGAAACTGAAAATTTGAAAAATTTAAAATCTTCATATACTAAAAATTTAACATTAGATAATATAAGTCTTTTAAATCCTGATGGATCTCAATTACATGATTCCAATTGTTTAATTTTATCATTAACTATTCTAGAGGATGTAATAGATTCCATTTCAACAAATACTTTATTACCATATACAATTATCAAGTTTACCAATAGATTAGATAAAATGTATCAATTACATACTAAATTTAAACATTTACAAGCATATCAATTAGAGACACACCCAAAGAAGGAACCACATATTGTTATGAATGCAAGTAATTTATCAAGTGTTATTTTAAATAGGATAACTATATTATTATTTTCAATTCATTTAAGTAATGATTTATTATTATATTTACCAAAATATAGTGAATCATTCAAATCACAAATTAAATCATTAAATGATTTTTCCATTGTTAAGATAAATCCAAAACTTGTAATTGAAAAATCTAATGAACTTTTAACAGATGAAAGGAAATTACAAAATTGGACATGGTTATTAAAATCAATTGATACAATTTTCAAATTGATTTCCATTATTCAATTAGGTGATGGAGTTTGTAGTACTAATTTAGATGATGAAAATCCAATAAATGAAGTTTTTGAAACATTAGTTGGACCATGTTGTTCAGGTAATTCAAAAGTTGAAGAATGGTGTAAATTTAATACATGGACATTAAAAACTTCCAATATTTCAAATGATAATCAAGGTTGGATTCAAATGCCACCAATAATTGTTTGGGCAATGATTCAATGTATACCAATTTTAATGAGTATTTCACTCACATTATTAGTAATTGAGATAAGAGTTGAAGAAGTTGAAGTAAGTAAAGAATTTGAAGATGAGGAGATAGTTAGTGAGAATGAAGATGAAGATAGAAGACAAGTTACAGGAGATGCAATTCAAATCGGTAGTGATTATGTATTAAAGAAAAAACGATTAAATAATAATGGAAATGAACTTGCCAATATTGAGAGAAGAGTTAAGATAATAGATAGAGAGAGTAAAGAAATTTTAATTTCAAATATTGAATATTCCACTGCACCAAATTTTTTCAATTTATTGACAAGGGAAATGGGAAATAATAATGATAATATTGATAAAGTTAATTTATCCCTGATTAAGGTAATGATTGAAAAAATTAGAATTATACGTAAATTATTACAAGTTTTCAGTAAATACAATGGGGATTGTACAGTTGTTGGTAATTATTGTGATAAACTTATGTTATATATTGAAGAATTATGTAGTGAAATGTAAATATTAGATTAAGTGTACTATTTATTTATTTATTTATTTATATTTTGTTATCATACCATCACAATTATTATTCATTACATGATTTTCAAGCCAATCTTTATTTGAACTAAATTCTTTAAAACAAGCAGCACATCTACCGTGTTTATCAATTCTATCATTTGATTTTGTACCAGTTGGATAAACAAAATGTAATGCCTTTAAATGAGTTTTAAAAGTATCACGTCTTGAGAATCCACCAGTTGGATGACATCTTGGAATTTTAACAGTTGTTGTAGTTGAATCATCAGGTGTTTTTTGTTCATTATTATTATTATTTTCAATATATTCAATTGATGAATCAAAATATGGACAATGGAAAGGTTTTGATTTTGCATGTTTCTTTTGATGTCTTGTTAAATAACCTTTAACTTTAAAAGTTGTATTACAAACTGAACATGTATAAATTTTATCTTTATTTTTAGTTTTACTATTCTTACTATTCTTTGTAGTTGATATTATTGAACAATTTGGTGATAATGATTCAGATTCTGTTGCTGATGATGATGAATGAGTTTGTGGTATATTATTATTATTATTATTATTATTATCATCGCTATGTCTTTTCAATTTCTTATTATTATTATTATTAGTATTTTCATTAAGTGTTGTAGTTGTTATATTATTATCAGATTGTTGAATATAATCACGTTTTAAAGGATTTATGGTGTTATTATTAAGTGATTGAATGTGATCATGATCATGAATATGATCATGATGATCATCATCTTCATAATCAGAATGGAATTTATTTTCATTTGATATTAAATTTGAGTTTTGATTTAAATTTGAATTATCTGATAATCTTATATAAGATAACATTAATTCATCATCTAGAGGTAAAGGATCATCTAAATCATCAATATTAATATCAACATTATGTTTATTAATTGTATAAGGTAGAGTACCTAATTTACTAATATAATCATCATCATCAAATTCATAATCAGAGAAAATTTCTTCATTAAAATTATTAAATTTTAATAAATTATTATTCAATGAAGGATAAATTAATTGATTATTTTCATTTAATTGAATAATTTCATTATTTCTTAAATTATTTTGGAAATTATTATTAAAATTTTCTAATAATTGATTATAAGAATTTGATTGAACAGAAATTGAATTTGGATTTAAATTTGATGATGTTTTGACAGTATTATTGTTAGTATTATTAGCATTATTATTATTATTATTATTATTCAAGACTAAATCTTGGAAATCCCAATTAAAAGGATTTGGAGAAGTAAAATCATAATCAAAATCAGAAACTGCACATTGACGTAAATAAGTTGAATTTGAATTAAAATTTTGATAAATAATTTTCTTATTATCAAACAGACCAAAATGTAAATGTGGAGATTTTTTAACAGTCTTGGCAGTAGTAGTAGCAGTAGTAGTAGTAGTAGTAGTAGTAGTTACTTCATTACTACTACTATTACTATTACTATCTTTGAATAGAAATAATAAAATTTTTTTATAGAGTAAGCTTAAATTTTTTGATAGATAATTTATTATATTTGTAAACATTATTGTAACATAAAGATGATGTGGTATAATTTAAGAGGGGTATATTGGAGTGTCTATGGTTGTAAAATGTATAATAAAAAAAAGTAGAGGTATAATATGAAATGTAAATGTAAATGTAAAATGTAAAAGTTTGGTAATAGATAAGGAAAATTTATTGATAGAAAGTTAAAATATCGTTATATTTGAAGATTAAAAAAAACATGAGATAGAAATGAAAATAGAAATAGAAAATACAGTAGAAACTACAAAATAAGAGAAAATCATGTATATTTGGAGGAATTTTTTTATGGGAAATAAGTACAATTTTGAGATGTTTATTGTTAAATGTATTATTATGAGAGATGCCCTGAAAATATTCTATGATCTTCTTTATATTCTCTATAATATATCTTATCTTATCTTATCTTATCTTATCTTATCTTATTTTACTAATACTTATACTTTATAATACATTATAATAATATAGTAATACTACAGTTTACTATCCTATCCAATTATATATAGTATATAGTATATATCACAACATAAAAGATATCACAGATAGATTATCGAAATAAATAACGGATAAACTCCACTTCTTCCACTAAGTCGTTTCTTTTTATTCTATGAAAAAATAGAAAAAACGGTGCCGTACAACTATACGGCACTTAAAAATTATTTATTTTTATTTTTTTTCATTTGATTACGTAATTCTTTTCACGTGACACACGTCCGACGGGACTACATCTTAATTATATTACGTAATCACATGAAATTATGATACATTAATTGATTCAGAATAGAATAGAATAGAATAGAATAGAATAGATTCAGGATAATGTCATGATGATAATTAAATAATAGTATATCTTCTTTACCTACAAGTCTAATTATTGTCACTACTATCCCAACCTCAATATATAATGACATCTTCAACTGATACAATTAATAATACCCATAGTACAAATATAATTTCAAGAATTCCAATGTCTTCATTAAATGATTATGAATTATATAATCAATTAGGTCAAGGTACTTTCGGTATTGTTACTAAAGCAAGACAAAAAAATTCAAATAAATTAGTTGCCCTTAAAAAATTTTTAATTAATGATAAAAAGGAAGGTTTCCCCATAACTGCATTTAGAGAAATTACAATTATGAAAAAATTTAAAAATTTAAATATTTTACAATTAATTGATATAATTTATGATGATTCATCATTTTATACAGTTTCACCATATATTTCATCAGATCTTAATGGTTTATTAAATAATCCAAGAATTAATTTTAATTTAAGTCAAATTAAATTAATTATGTTTCAAATTTTAAATGGTATAAATTTTATTCATCAATTAAATTATTTACATAGAGATATTAAAACTGCTAATATACTTTTAGATCATAATGGTATAATAAAAATTGCTGATTTTGGTTTAGCTAGATTATATCATGGTAATCCTCCAATAGATCCTCAATCTCCTCCCGGTGGTGGGAAATTCGATTATACAGGTTTAGTTGTTACAAGATGGTATAGACCTCCTGAATTATTATTAGGTGATAGAAAATATACAACTGCTGTTGATATTTGGGGGATTGGTTGTGTTTTCGGTGAATTATTTTTTAAAAAGCCAATTTTGGAAGGTAAATCAGATATTCATCAAGCTGAATTAATTTTTAAATTAATGGGGTCACCCAATATGGAAAATTTCCCAAATTGTCATTTAATTAATAGAAATGGTATTGATTTAAAAAATAATTATCCAAGAACTTTAGAAAATCATTTTAAAGATTTAATGACATTAGATTCAATTAATTTATTATCAGGTTTATTAACTTTAAATCCTCAAAAAAGATTTAATGCTTTAAAAGCTTTAGATGATCCATTTTTCAAAAATGATCCATTACCTTGTAATTATAAAGAATTATCCAATTTAGAAGATTCTCATGAATCAGATGTTAAACGTTTTAAAGAAGAAATGATGAAATCAAATAATAATAATAACGCACATCCTCCTCCTCCTCCAACTAAATCATTTAATTCAAATCCAACAAGATCAATTAATAATATACCAACACAACCAAGTGCACTGAATTCAAATAATATAATTAATAATTCATTAGATCATAGTAGATATGGTATTGATTCATCATCTTATATGTCAAGAACTGATTCATTATCTAATATGAATATAACGGAATCCATTAATGAAATACCATTACAACCAAAATCTCATAATAAAATACAAAAATCAAATACTTTTAATCATCAAATAAATAATATTCAAAGACATTTAGCTCAACCTTCAAGAAGGAAAAGATTTGATGATTATTCAAATAATAATTCTTATTATGATAATAATAATGATTATTCAAATAATAATTCTTATTATGATAATAATAATGATTATTCAAATAATAATTCTTATTATGATAATAATAATGATTATTCAAATAATAATTCTTATTATGATAATAATAATGATTATTCAAATAAACGTTTAAGATATGATAATAAATGGGATTATAATCATAATTATAATGACAATCATCATTATAATCTTCATCCACATCATAATCATAGTCATTTTAGTGAAAAAATTAAAAGTAGTGAATTATATGGTAGTAAAACAAATTTAAATGATAATAATTCAGATTATTCAGTTTTATCAAAACTTATTAATAAAAGAAATATTAAATCTGATAAAAAAGACGATAGTAATGGTACTATTGAAAAGTAAATAAAATATGTAACTTAAATAAATGATAAGAAATATCCTTCCAAGGAGTCGAAATGGCCTCAAAATCAATCACTTCTCGCGTTACTTAATAAATTTCAATTTTTCAAGAAAGGTGGCGATTTTCAATTTTATTTTCACTGGCTTTGGTGGCTCTGTTTCTTTCTTTTAATCTTGTTTCTTTATTTCTTTTCCATCTGATTAATGTTTATTATCAATTAAACGATACACAGATATGAACGTCAACTAAATAAAATAATTGAACTGAAACACATGTTTGAAATATACAAAAAAGCATCTGCCAATTAACTTTTAACTTTCATTTCACGATTTTGAAAATGTTTTAAATTTTGTTATTAATTCCTTTTCAAAATTATTCAATTGAATCAGAATTTAAGAAATAGATCCAAACCATTTATTACTACCTACAAACATTATAATTCGCTAGTTATCAAATGAATACCTTCAATTAGCCACTACAAATTCATACAAATCCATACATACAATATGAATACGACGCATCGACGCGCGCATCGGAGTTGGAAAAAAAGGGGAAAAAGTTGAGCCACCAAAAATATTTCAAATTTATTGATCTTGGAAAAAGGGGAACATGATAACCATAATAATGAAATAATA
>JAJMAS010000189.1:6082-16493 GCA_030565065.1 Pichia cephalocereana | reverse complement strand
TACCATTTGATTTTTATCTCCATGGTCTTTAATATAATCATTATACCTCTTTTTAATTTAATTTAATATCTTATATCCACAATAATTAATATACTATATACTTATCCATTATCCACTATTTTCCCTATAAATAATACTCCAATGTATAACAGTAAAAGACCATATATAATGGAAAACTCCACGGATCTATCTCGGTGGAAAATGGAAAAAACCCTTTAATATGCGGCTGGTAAAAAGTTGACGGTTATAGCCGGTTTGATATAGTTTATTCTACGGAGTTATTACATAATATTGTTATTGTATTAAGAGTTTTCCGTTTCCGTATTCATTTCCCTGATTATTTCCATTAGATTTATCATTGAAAATCCTTCTCCGAATAATTTTTCATCTTCCAAATAATCATCTTCATAATCATCATCATTATCAACAGTTCTAGCCTTATCTGTTCTCAATCTTTTATTAGGTCTTTCATCTATCCTATCATCCGAAATTATATCATTATAACGAGTAATACTTTCCGAATATCCCCTTTTAGACATAATCGATTGAACTCTTGTAGAATTTACACCCCCAATTTCTCTCGATTCAATCATTTCAAAATAATTATAAATTTTAGTAGAGAAAACAGCCATATTTGATAAATTATGGATTTCTAATTGTCCATATCTTAAATATCTATCCATATTTTCACTTGCATTAGTTGTAAAGAATGAATTAATCATTAAAACAATATTCTCTATTTCCTTATCCGATGTCATAATACTATCATCCTTATACACCCTCTTACTTCCTTTCACCATATATTCATCAAATTTTGTGAATTCTTTATCCATATGGTATTTGACAATTAGCTTATCTTTGAAAACATCAAATTTCCCCTTCAATACATCTAACTCAAGTGTCTTATGATTTTGCTTCCTGTTATAACTTACCAATTTTTCCACAACATCACCTCTAAACTTATTTACATCCAGTCTACCATAGAATGCCCATCTATCTCTTGTTTGGAAAAGTCTATAAATGTAAAACATCTTCATTTTAAGTAAATCAATTGCTTCTTTATTATTATAATGCTTGGTTTTCATATCATTCATAGTTTTGCTCTTCATTTTATAAGATTTCCAATCAAGACCTTGATTTGAATTAGTTTCTAATTTCTTTATAATCTTATCATAATAAACCATACAATTTAATAAACGACCAACACATTCATTCTCCTCTAAACAATACATTGCTTTCATACATTCATTAACACATCCAATGTCGAGATTCTTTCTAAAAGTTAAACTTTTGCTCAATGCACAATTTCTTACAGTAACACCACATCCAAGAACTTGACCTATACCCTTCAATTCTTCTTCACTTTCATCTGTAAAAATATTCTTCCAATTTATTGAAACATCATCTCCAAAAACATTCTTGCATACTTTTAAAAACTCCCTAAAAAATGTTTGAAGATTTTGATTGCTTTCCATTGATGGTAACGTACCAATACATCCTAAAAAGTTATGCGGTTCCTTTCCATTTGATGTATCAAATCTATAACAAAGAGTTATAAATCGAACCTTTTTGTCTCTGATTAAATCAATTGTAACATCACAACTAATATCTCTTGATGAAATAAGTTTTTCCAGTAATGGCTTAAATGAAAATATCAAACCTGGAAAATCATCAGTGGTTACATTTTTGGAATCCTTCTGTTTATCATAAAGAAAATGATGCAAAATGGTATCTTCACCCATAGCAAGTTCAAGGTATCTGTTATATTTCGTCGTTAAAATTACATCAGAATCTAAAGACTTCTTCATTAGTTCAACACAATATCTATAATCACTCATTAATGATAGATTATAAACAGATGTATCTAAGAACTCTAAATTTTTCATTACCCATCTAGTCAGAGTCTTTGCTGTTGGTACTTCACCAAGTGTAGTAACACACTCATAACAATATCCATACTCCCTTTTTAAGTATTTAGAGACTTTAATCGGATCATGACTCCCACGACATGAATATAAATTTCTAAAAGCTGGATAGCAATATTTTTTGTTCCCCTGTTCACAGGTAGCGTGATGGACACCATAAAACTTAAGAAAAACTATTTGATGTAGTGAGTCTACTAAATAATAAACTTTTCTATTACATTTATTGTTGAATTTACAAACCATCCAAATATGATTAATAACACCGTCTTTATGTTTATTACTTGAAACCCAAGATTTACCTGTTTCAATTTTGTATGCATTAAGGAAACCGTATATTTGTTGGAATTGGCCAAAACTTAATATTGAGTAGCTTGAAATATTGTTTTCAATCTGGCTTGCTTGTTTTGCTCGTTGTTTAAAATAGATAGGTGAAATAGGAATATTGTAATTTTTAAAGCTTTTCCAAATAGCGTTGATAGAATTTTTATTTTTAACTGGAATATCTTGTTCCCAACCACTAATAATTACTTCAAAACTTTTTGAATCACCTTGTGGTGCAAATAATAATGGTTTTGATTCGAAAACATCAAAATGTTTATCCAAGTATTTCATGTAGATTTCATATTTGAGTTCCATATTTTGCTCAGTAGGATAAAAGGAACTTGAGCCAATTGATAAGCAGTGTGTCATCCCTAAATCTAGTATTCCATTACAATAATTATAAAAGTAATTATCACCTTCTATAACATAGTTTTGACAATATTTTGCTTTGTTGATTTTTTCATAGAAAGTTAATTTTTCATATTTTAGAAACTCTTTCTCTTCAACTTTGTCAATTCCTTCAGGCATTTCAATGCCAAAATAATCAAATAGATAATATGTGTTTTTCTTCAGTTCTTTAGGTTTACTGTCCCAACCAATTGTAAAGGAATATTTCATGTAATCTCTCAATCTATCATAATAAGCTTCTTTTTTTGATTCATCAGTAGAATTCCAATGTTCCATATCTTTAGCAATATCTTCATACTTAGTACCAGTCATAGCTTCAAATTCCTTTACTTCCTCAGCACAATATTCAAGAATCTCTTTCTCTGATAATCCCTTCATCCCTTCCTTTATAAAATCTATAATACTATGTCCATTATTCAAAAAATTCTTATAGATGTCAACAATTAATCTACAAGCTTCCTTGTCCTCATCTTCCGTAGTTTGATTCATTGGGTTCATGATTTGTACGTTGTTGAAAAAAGAGTGTACAATTCAAAGGAGGAGGTACATGTTTATAAAACGAAAACTTTTCAAGGCTTTTCCTCAATACTCTCTTCAATAAAAAGTCAGTTAATAAACCTATCAGACTGTGTTATATCTTAAAAAGATGGACAATAACGGTTTTTGTATAAATTTTCATGATGAGGTTCAAGATAACAGTGAGAAGTGCGGTCATTTACGATGAAATTTTCAAAAATTTATAAAGTTTTCAGTTTTCAGTTTTAAGTTTTAAGTTTTAAATTTTGAAGTTTTTTGAAGTTTTTTGTTTTTCAAGCGCGTATTTGTCGGATTTAGCTGATAACGGTTATTCTATATCGATATTTTATTTCATTTTATTTCAATTATACATTATTATACAACAACACTGGCTTGAAATGAAAACATATCTGACATACTAGAACTTCTACTAATAGATAAGGTAGATTGTGATACATTTCTCAATTCAGTATTGTATTTACTATTCATTGATTTATTATCAGATATAACAACACTTTTCTTCTTTGGTAATGTTGATTTACTTGGTTTACTAATTAAACTAACATTCTTTAAAACACCTTGTAAATTCAACATACCAATGGAACTTTTAATATTAGTTTGAGTGGATTTGGATATATCATTAGTTGTAGCTGAATTCTTCTTAATTTCATCTCCTAAATTCATTAATCCATTATCATATTCATCATCAGTTAAAATATCTGCTTCATGCTCTTCCTCAATTGTTGAAATACTTGATGAGTCTTCATAATCTAAATTACCAATTCCATCAGTCATTATAGTTGACCATTCACTATCTGATGAACTATTATTATTATCATCATTATGATCAAATGATTTTTCAGAAAGTAATTCAGATGAATTTAATGATTCAAGACTTGCAAACCAATCAAATGATTTACTATTAATATCATTTTCAACTTTTTTAATAGTATCACTTCTACTTGAACTCTCAGATGCAACATATTTATCCATTAATCTCTCAATTTCTTGCCTTTCATTAACTAAACTTATTTTACTTGAATTACTTTGGATTGATTTAACTCTTTCAAGATTATTTGCATTAACTAATTCTAATTTCATATCAACTCTGTTGGCAATACATGTACTTAAATAATGTTTCCATAATAATACAATTTGATCATTTTCAACATTACTACCACTAGTTTCATTAGTATCTTCATTGATTGATTCAATTGTACTCAAGTGTTTGGAATTTAATAGAATTCTTTCATTAGTATTATCATTATCACTATTACTACTTCCTCCAACACTAAATGTCTTACGTGAAACTGTTTCAGTATTTAAATTATGTGTCTTAAATGCTGTTTGATGAATATCAACAGGTACTGGTTGTCCAATCTTTAAATTCTTAACTGATTTACTTCTCTTCATCATACTCTTTCCTCTCTTAATTCCAACAACTTTCTTACTTGAAACTTTAAAATAATTAATTACTCTTTTACCAAATCTTTTAATAGTATCTAATAGAAGTATAATACTTTCAATAAATCTATTCTTATATTTAACTGCATTGGAACGTTTGAGTTCACATTTATCTTTTTCAACTATCTTAGGTAATTCTTTATTATAATTGATAGTCTCTGGTTGTAAACTTTTTTGAATTGATGATAGGCTTCTTTTCAAACTAACAGCTTTCTTGACATTTCCACTTCCATTTTGATTAGCACTAAAAGGTTTAATCAATGGAGTGTATGCATTAGCAACAAAAACATCATTATTATCAGCTGCTTTTTTAATTGAGGTGTGAGCAGAACTAATTCTACTACTATTACTACTTCTACTACTATGACGTGATATACTTTTCTTACGAATTGATTTCAAACTTAAACTTCTCTCACTTGATTCACCAGATGATGTTTGAACATCTAGTAATTCCTCTAATAATTTATCCAATGCTCCAAAATCAACACTTTTGAAACTTCTACCTTGAATAGATTTTCGTACATCACTAGCTAATGTTTGTATAGATAATGATCTTTTAACTCTATCTGCATCACGTTTAGATGATTTTCGACTAATTGTATTAGTACTATTATGACTTTTTATAGTATTCATTCGAGTAACATTCTTACTTGGATTTCTCTTGATCATTTGACTAACTCTTTTAGAACTTCTTCTAGGAATTTCTAAATTATCTGTATTAATAGTATTAAACGTAGTATTGTTGGTAGTATCGTTGATATTACTTGGTTCAACTTCTTTCTCTAATTGTTCAACAAATTTACCTAATACTTCATCCTTTTCAACTTCTCCTTTATATTTTCTTAAAACACTTCTTCTCAAGTATGGATTGACAAATTTACTGGAAGAAATTGAATTAACAGCTTTTAATGATGGTCTTTTTCTACTAAGTGATGCTTTTGTAATTGGTTTATCTTCATATAAAGATTCGTTATAATGAGATTCATCACTATTTGCTCTCTTTCTACTTTCATCACTTGTCTCTTTGTCTTCAACTCTTTCCTCATCCTCTTTTGCATTTCCAGTTTCTTGAGGTTTAGTCTCTTGAGTTTCAATTTCTGCAATATCTTCAAGTTCATCTAATTTTTCTTCAATTGGTAACGATGTTGTACTTTGAGTACCATATTTTTTGTTAAGTACTTCCTCTACTTTCTTTTCATCTTCAATTGTTGGAAATGGTGAAACTTTTGGAATCCCAGATTTAATAAAAATAGAACCTGCTCTTTCAATTATAACTGGTGATTGTTCTTTTTCTGATATTAGTGATTCTTCTGATGATGATGGAAATTCATATCTTAATTGATCTCCAAAATATGATGGTTTAGCATTATGTTGTGAGCTTGTCATTAATACTTTTTTATTTTGTTTTGGTTGAATTTGTTTAATTGGCTTTGTTGTATGTGATTTATTTTTTACTATTCAACTATGGATAATTTAAATAAATTGATTAATTACTGGGGAAGACAAAAAAGATAAGAGAAGAAAAAGTGTTAAATTAACTAGTTTTAGGAAGACAAACCTTAATAATTGTAACCATACAGCCCCTTTATCATTACTGTTACTGTATTTCATGGTACAACTAAATGATTATTATCTTAAACACTGGTGGCTGGCTAGATAACTACCCCAATGAGGAAGGTGGCTGGAATTTTTTTCTCATCCTCTGTTTACATGTTCAGCTTAGATAACAAAAAATATATGATTACGTAAATTGTTTATATTATTATTATTATTAACGTTAATGTATAAACAACTGGTATATGTTAAATAAATTATAAACAAAATTAAATGAAATATCTAGGTTCTTCAAAGACATGATATCTATGATCTCTAACACCTTCACCACGGAACATATCAGGGAATCTCTTATCTTGATTAATCCAAACTTCAGGTACTTTATTATTTGAATAATCTTCATTAATTTCACCTGGTAATGGTACAACAAATTTACCAACTTGTAATTCAGTATCAGTAATACTACTTCTACTAATTCTTGCATAACCTGTTCTCTTTAATTTTTTATAAAGAATATATTCACACCAACGATCATCATCACTTGGATCGATATCATGCATACCTGATTTTTCACTAACATAAGTATTATAATTACCTTCTAATGGATTAACAACTAAATAACTTAATAAAATCATTGGTCTATCACTTGATCCCATTAATTCTTGTAAATATAAACTTTGTAATCTTCTATCTTCTTCATCCTCTTCTTGACCTGAATGGAAAACAACAACATCAACTAATGTACCATACATATCTAAAGTTGCATGAATTGCAGGTGCTAATTCACCAACTGGTGATGGTAATAAATGATGAGTTGAATTTAAAATTGGAAATTTAGATAATAATGCTGAACCCCATGTATGTTTATTTGGTCCAGGTCCAAAATCTGCATACATATCCAGCTCTTCTGCAATTCTTTGAGTTAAATCACGATTACCCATAATAATTCTACTTGTATCAGATTCTAATAATCCAACAATATCAAGTTCTGCATCACGAATTAAATCTCTCATACGATATTCACTTGCCCACATATCATTATCTAATCCAAAATGAATTGTCCAAATACCTGCAGTTACTAATCTTGATTTTGGATGATATGGTTTTGGTGTTGTATATTGAAATCTATTAAATGCAATAATATATGATAATAATAAGAATGAAATTATAATATTCATGAATTTTGATAATTTAAATGTTTTCTTTGAATTAGAATCTTTTTTCTCTGATTTTTCATCAATAATTGATTCATTTGCATTTTCATTAGATTTTGGAATGTTGAAAATTAATAAACAAATTGCTAAAACTGATAATCCTAAAACAATATCAGTTCTTTCACGTAGTAATGGCCCACCAGGAACAAAGGCATATGCAACAACCCAAACATGCATTAAAGTTATAATAATAGTAAATAATGTTGAAATTGTTAAAACTTTACCAATATTAATATAATGTAATGAAAGTTGATGGAAAACAATTGGACCAATATATGACAACCAGAAAGTATATAACATACCACCAAAATAACCTAAATAACCATGGAATAAATAAAGAATGATTGAACCAATAACACCAAATATAGTCACTAATTTATAATAATTTGAATTGTATAATCCTGCATAAATACCAATACACATAACAGTTAATGTAACTGCACCATAAGGAACAGGAACAGGACCAGTAATTGGATAACCATCCCAAACCCATAAAATAATAACTGAAGTATCTGTTAACATTGCATGTAATGAGAAAATGTAAGAACCTACTCCAATAGCAACAGGTAAAATTGAAGTTTTTGGAGATTCTGAAGTTTTATCAGTTTTAAAATTAAGTTTACCTGGAATATAGGTATAATAAGCAGATAATAAACCAATTAATAAACCAATTTTATTTAAACCACCAGTTTTATTATTTAAAATTGGCCAAACTGGATTATTTGTCCAAAATGCAAATTTGGAAATTGATGATAATGTTAAACCTAACATAAAAGTTGTTGCATAACTTTCAATATTATCAATTGATTTAGTTGATGCAATAAGTGAAACTTCGGTACCCAACGAGATAAAAGCAAATGCATTACCAACACTTACAGATAATAAACGACAGATTGGATCAGAGATAAAGCAACTACCAATACCAAAAAGAACACCATAAATTCTTAATTTATTTGGATTATTGAATGCAAAAGTTCTAAATTTAGTATTTAACAAAAAAACAGGACTCATAGTGGATACAATAACAACTTCAAACCCACTAATACCCATAAACCATAATGGGAAATACCAAACTAATAAATATAATGAAGTATAAATTGACCAAAACATATAAGCATTAATGACATTAATTAAAATTTGAATATATGAAGAGTTTAAACTATCAGTTAATTTTGGTACAAATTTATCATTTAAAGATTTAGAATCATTAATTTTAGAATCATTATTATCATCACCATAATTTTCATATTTTGAATCATTATTTGAAGTAATGTTAAAAGTTAAAGCAAAATATTCATCATTTTGTTCAGTTGGATTAATTTCAAGGGTAAGATCTTTAAAATCGATAATTGACCAAGAATCAAATAAGATATCGAAAATAATTAATAACCATTCACAATAAGCATAATAAGAATAAGAACCTGGTAAATGATGAATTTTATGTTGAATAAATAAATAAATTAAAGGTACCAGAGTACCAAAGAATGCAAATGAAGTTAATTTTCTATATTTATGAATTGAAGTTCTAGGAGGAGTTAATTTAAGAATTGATATATTCCAAGGTAATGTTAAAACGATGTAAGAAATCATGAAAATATCATGCCAATCATGATTATCAGTTGAAGTTATATAAACCCAACCACCACAAGTGACAGTTCTTATTAAACCTGAGAATAATGCAATATTTGGTAATTTTGAATCTTTTTTAAACAATCTAATATAAGTAAAGAATAATAATAAGAATCTTGGACCTGAAGTCAAAGCAATTAAAATTTGAAAAATTGATCTTTCAGGATATCTATCACCAATTGTAGCTGAAACACTTGGGAACCATTCATCAGGATAACCATAATATTCATTTCTAACGATTTTTTCAAAATGTAAGCTATAACCAATGATAAAAGCAGCAATAAAAGCACTTGAAGAACATAATGTATGAGCAATTGCAACAAATTGTGCGTTAATTTTAAGTAATGGTTTTGAAGATACCATTTTCTTTTTTTAATTTGTTGATAAACGAGGTGATAGGTTGTCTGAGATTAGAACTAAATATAATTAAGTTAGAATATTAAAAGAGAGTGTATAAATACTAATAATAGACGTAACAAACACGATAAAAGGAAACAATTACAAGCAGTTATTAAAGATCAGATGTAAAAGAATGGTGATATTAAATAATAATAATCATGTTGATAAAATAAAATAATGATGAGGTGCACAGATTTTAAGATTTTCTTTAATTTCTTCATGTTTTTTCCAATGAGGGGATTAGTTAGTATTAAGTTTATTATATGGCATATCTTATAGATTTATTTCATTAGATAGACAGAATTCCTCTTACAAATGGCTGGTATGTATTGATAATAGATGTGTCTTTTAAATTGTCTTTAGATTTATTAATAATATCTAATGATTGAACTATTTACTAACATTTATTACCCTTTCCTATTTAAACTAAATTTATTATAGAATCAAAGTTTCAACACGCTCCAGAAGTTTCATTCGATGAAATTGATTATAGAAATTCAACTGATCTTAAAAAAGCACAAGAATCTCTCTTAAAGGAACAATTTGTTAAAGTTGAAATTCTTAAAATTGTTAGAAAATCATTAGAAAATTGTTTCAAAGTTAATGGTCCAAATGGTTATGAAGATTGTAGAGAAATTGCTGATAAATATATGGCTTTATTACCTGAATCAAGAGTTAGTGGTTATTTAGGTTACCAAAGAAACGATCCAACAAAATAATCTTGAAATATATTCAATATATTATACTATTATTCTTACTATATCACATATATTTTATACTCTATTTATTTTTAATATTAATAAACTATTCATTTGAAATTGCTATCAAGATATAAGCTATGAAGTATTGATGTTATATCATCATTATATACACACTCTATATTATGATATTGTGGGATAATGTAGTAGAAAATCATGCGCCACACACTCTCTAAATGCGGCTGGTGAGACAATACCCATTTAAGTATCAAGTATCATGTAT